>VWZV01008871.1:273-12984 GCA_013397155.1 Irena cyanogastra
CATTGAAACAAACTAAGAATAAAACACCCCGGTTTTTGCAAATCTTTCCAAGCGCCCCGTTCTCATAACAAGTTTTCATAACATCATCCTATTTTCTCACAGCTGTCCTTCCCACCTTATTTAATACAAATGACATGACAATCAATGTCACAAATTCTCTGTTTATGAATTTTATTCCAGTTATTTCCACGTTACATCATCAGCAATATGTGAAAACTATGTCTTGCTGTTGTCGACAGATGAAAGCTTGAGTGCAAAAAAAAATATTGACTGTTAATCAGGCAGATAAACCTTTTCTTTTTTTTTTATTTTTTAAAAAGAGTATTAAAGGTTTGGATGAATAAAAATACATGCTAATTATGGTGAGACAAGGGTTGCTGAAATACAAATATAAACACTCATCACTCATGCATTTGTTAAAACTAATTTTACAGTACCCTCTGTCTTTTTAAGAGGTCAAATTATAGTGGATATGGACTTTTTGCTGTATGCATAATTCATAGTACTCATCAGGCAGTATCCTGCAAATTTTTACCCAAAAAACTGAGGGTGTCCAAACCACTAGAGAAAACATGAGTCTTTGAAAGTCAATCACTGCAAGTATCTGAAGGCAATGTGGAAATTCTCTCCATGGCATTTTTGCCAGATATCATAGGAACAGAAAAATGGTTTCCAGTCACCATCCCCACCTCTTTGCAGTCTTCTGCTAATTTAATCTTCATTAAATCTGATGTGACATGCTACCTACTTTATTGCTTTGCTGTTGAATATAAGTTGTTAATTTTCATGACAAGTTGTATGCCATCCTCTATTTTTCCAGAGAAGGAAAAAAATATTGGCAGATTTGCTGAGGTGTACTTGCAGCAGCGCAGTGGCATGGGAACTTTAAATATACTCATGCTGCTCCACATTAATAACTGCTGAGAGACTTGGAAAGATCCAATGGGTGAAGCAACTGCTTTAAAGGACAAGACGCCATAATTAAAGCTTTTCTCATTTTTTTAGAAACCATTTAGAATATCACCAGGAGCTGATTTTGGTGACAAAACTCAAAACTTCATTTTAAACTGTACATTATAATATAGAAAAGATAATGGTATGTTCAGAATGTGGCAAGACGTCTTTCATCATCTAATGACTTTAAGTTTATGAAGTAAGCATGGTGAGTTTTTTGCACAGTTATTTTTTCAACAGTTGTTTTTTATTTTGCCCGCAGCAAAAATAAAGGTGAGTGCGAATTTTCTGTCATTGGCATCTTTCTTGTTCATGTCTGCTGCATCGATTGTGCCTGTTATACACAGGGCAAAGAACCCAATCTCTAAAATCTGCCTTTAAAATTATGGATGTCATTGTACTAGTTCAGTTGCTGGAACTTAAACATGGGAAGTTATTCAAGTTACTATCCAGTTTTTGGGTTTGTATTGCTGTATGGCTGCTGTGTTTTAACTACTTTTTTTCAGACTCAGCTCTGACTTAGTGTTTACATCACTGGGTGCACAAAGGTGTGGAGGAGGTATGGTGCACCTTACAGGAAGTAAAAATATCTGTGGTTTGGGCACATTATCCTTCTATGGATATCTAACTGTTTATGGAACAAGAAGTCTGAAAATGATTTTGAGACTCGTTTGTGAACATGCGCAATTTCACCTACTTGCTCTAGTGATTGCCTGGCTTATTTAATGGCCCACACCTTTCTGCCTGGGCTGTAGATTTTAGACAAGGTTCACTGCGTAAACCAAGATTTCAGAGGAACTTTCCCTGCATTGATCTTTCATTTGTGAACCTCTGATGTTAAATTAACTGCTGACAATGTCACATAGAATGGGGTGAAGATTAATGTATTCTACAAGGATTATATTTTCTCATTTTTCAGACTGGAATACTCATGCAGTACTAAGACCCCCCCCTCAGCAGAGCCACCCCTGAGTTAATGGTGTTACACATGATGACAGCTTAGTTCTAAAATCCTTTCTATTGTTTTTTTTTTTCCCTCCTAGTTGGAGTTTTATATAGTAGGTGGCATAGTAATATATGACAAGATTGAGACCAACAAGCTTTTCTCTTATTCAGGGAGCTCTAAGCCTTTTTAACAGCTTCTGCTTGAAATGTTTGTTAGTATTTGCATGAGTTTTCTTTCTCATTTCTGCCTTGCTACTTCTTGTAACTTCCTGTCTGGGTTTGAAAAGACAGGTGTCTGTTAAGGAGAGCAGGAGCCTCCCCTGAAGTGGGGAATGTAAACTCCCTCCCTCCTAATTGTTCTAATTTTGAAAATTAAGGGGCTCTCAGGCAAGGATATAGGAGCAGGAATAACAGTTCTTTATTAGGGAAGAGGAAAATGAAATAAAATAAAATAATAATAATGAACAGTACAGTACTACAAATCAACACTGACAGAGTCAGAATACGACCTGAAAGCCTGTTGGTAGCAGTCCAGCTGAAGTAGTAGCTGCAGTCCTCTGCAATGACAGATGTAGTCCTGTTGTAGCAGTGATCCTGGAGAATGGTGGAGGTTTCCTCAGTGGGAAAACAGGCTGCTCCTCTGAGAAATCCAGTGGAGAAGGCTCTTTTTAGCATCCCACAGCCCCAGGATATATCCACGAAGCAGTGTGTGGCTCCTTCCCCTTGGGCAGAGCATCTCCCAATGGGATGATGGAACTTTATCAGTCATGGAATGACACTCAATGGCCCATTAACAGGAAATATTTCCCGGAGGGAGGATCGATTTTGGAAGAGATAAAAAAACCTGCCTAATTAACATAACATTAACTGTCACACCTTTAACAGATGGCAAATAGAATAAACACATTGTCTTTTAACCCATGACACTTCCCTTTATGTCACACCCTGTCAGTATGATGACAGACCTCTGTGCTCAAAGGATCAACCAACACCTGATACACCCAGATCTGGAAAATCCCTCAAACAGCAGCTGCAAGCTTTGACCAAAACCAAGGCTCTCAGAATGAAACCACAGGGAGCCGCATACTGGAAGCACTCTTCCTTTAAGTCATTCATACTTCAAACCATTCTTTACAAGAGGAGGGAGAAGGGAATTTCTTAGCCATATTTTTTGCATCATGATGATCTGTCGTCAAAGCACTTCTTACTGGTAGAAAATCAGCTTTCATAATTCACTGGCACTTTGATTTGTGAAAATTAATATTTTAGTAATGATATGGGGCACTGATAATTACAGTAGAATAGCAGCCAGGAAGATATAGATTCCAGTGAAATAATATTTAAAACTGTTCAGTGTCTTGTGCATATAAATACATAGAAATATGTGTCTAAAATCAAGACATTTAGTAATTGCTCCCAGAATTACTTATGAATGGACTTTAAAATTATAGCAAACAGAAATGTCATTTTTAAAAACTAAACAAGTGAACAATACAGACATCCCTTTACTAAACATGGTCCAAGATGTGGCAATTCTTATAATAATACAACTTCTTAATTTTTTTTTCCTAATAATGAATTTTTATTTTCACTTTTCATGGAATCTGACTTTTCAGAGTAACTGTGAAAAAAACAGTTTATTTGAACAATTAGTCCCTGTAAGATAGATGATATCGGACAAGCTTTTTTTTCTTTTCATCTTTTAGTACAGTTTACAGATGATCATTTATTTGATTTGTATGGAGTAACAAACACAGATTATTTATCATCTATCCAAGTGTCTAGTCCAAGATACTGACACGACCAGAATTTAGGAGAAAGAGGGGGAGAGAAATAAAAATGAACGATAACATGCAAAGTAACTGTTTATCATTTTCATTGAACATCATTCTTCCTATACAGGTTCTAACTGCTTCCTGTTCCACTTCCAGTAATTCCACAATTCCTTACCTCTATTTCCCTGCCCTTTTAAAATTACCATGCTTCCCTTAAGGACTGAAGTGTCTGCTGAATGAAGATGCTTCTTACTTTGGAGGAAAAAAAAAACCAAAACAAACAAACAAACAAAAAAACCCCTGTGTTTTATCAAGCATTAAATTTAAATATTAGCATTTACATTCAAGGGAAGGACTTGGGAATTTATATTCCCAAGACAGGGAAAGACTTTACAAAAATATTGCTGCATGCTATCTGAAAATATCTAAAATTTAATGTCTTTGGAATAATGTCAAACTTTTGCTGTCAAGCACATAAAAGGCAAGAAAATACCAAAACCCAGAATCTCTGGTCTCATTTTGAGCATTATCTTTAGGGTACAAGCTTTAGTTATGTAATTGTCTAATGTCACATAAACGATTGTGAAATAGTGTAGGGGACAAGGACACTGGGAAGAACTAGATGTAACTGTTAGGCTTTACAGGTGCATAAAAACATAGGTCACTTGAGATGGGCTATCATTCAGATTCAAGAAGGGACTGTTCTGTCCTCCTTATTGGCCCACTTCTCCATTTTTTCTAAACTTATCGAGTTTTACTACCAATATGTGGCTGAACTAAAGCCATACCTTTATTGTGCATATAGCACTGGAAGTTCTTTTACTTAAGGCAGATTCTGGGATGCAGGAGTAAGGGGTTCATTGCAAAACGCATACGCTTTTTTGCCAAATATCACACTGTTACACCAAAGGGTAAGAGACAAAAGTTTCAGTAAATCATTATTCTGTCTCCTTTGCTATTCCATATTATACATTTTCTATTGTAATTTCTTTCATTTATGTGGTGGAATTTATGGTATTCTGTTTTCGAGTTTATTTAATTGTTCTATTATATTAGGGCATTTCTATGTTAATTAGTTATAAAATGGTTTGGCCTGTGTACCCCGTCCTTCCCAGTGGATCCTTCCCCGAGGCCCTTTGTCCAAGGTTTCCCACCATTTCACCTGTCTGTCAGAGATGTCAATCACCCTTCGCCCCACCACTTTACCAAATATGTTCCTGTCAATCTTCCCTCTGCCTTTGTCTGTCACCCTAGCCCTCCCCTGGTTCTTCAGGAACCTTCTGTATCAATCACCCAAACTTTCATAGGTGATTCATCCATTAGACACTCTTTCCAACCCTAAGTTCTCCCATTTGCCCCTTGCTGTCCCTCACCCCTCCCCCGAAATAACCCTATTGGTCACCCTAGGTTCTATCCCCCAGGTAATTGCCCTCCTTATAACCCCATCCTGGGCGTAGCCCGGGGTCACTCGCCGCTGCCTCTTTGGAGGAAAGAAAGAATAAAATCCTCCGAACATTGCATGCAGACTGACCCTTCTCTTGCTCTCGCCTCGGATCACACGCAAACAAAGGCGCTGCATCAGCAAGCCGAACCACGCGCCCGTCTCTCTCTGCTGCATGCTGGCGAGTCTCTGACTGCAGCGTGCTCTGCAACTGACCAGGGATCCCTGCGCGGGCGGGCAGGTGAGAGAAACGCGACAGAATTGTTTCTGTTGTTGTTCCACTTCATGGCTATCATTCATTTTCCTGCCTTTTATTACTCTTTGGTTTCTTTCCATGTGACCTATTGGAAACAGGAACAGACCTGCTATTCTACTGATAACAGAGCTCCCATTTTTATTGACATTTTGTTAACATGTAAGTTCAAATGAATGGTGTATGAAGAGTGGTATTCCCCCACAAATCCACCATGCTGTTGTGATTTTTTGTGTAGGGCATAAATGCCTCTTTCTTTCATCACATCTCCTTCTGCCTCCCCTCCTTTATGTAAATGATGCAGAAATAATATAAAACTTCTCAATAAAACATTTACCTGTCAAACAATTCACAGTTTTAGGCTAGTGCAGCCTGCCAATGCTATTGATTCCACTCCAGGAACTGTGAAAAAAAGAGAAAATCTCAGTAATGATCTTTTATTATGATGCTCCTATCATTCTTCAGAATATATTATTGCAAAAGCAAAGCAAATAAATAGCTAAAAAGAAACAGGTTCCCATCATATTTCTTCATTCCTTTCTTCATACTTATGCAAGCAAGGATGTCACTATAAGGGAAAAGCTCCAGGAGATCTCAAAAAATCATTATTCCTACAATGTGTATAAGCCTCCCTTGATTATAAAATCCAGATCATTGCACAGGTGGGAGCAAAGATCTGAGGGCTACCGCAATACTACCTTTGAGTGATGCATCACATTGAAAAGACGCACCTGTGTTTCATAATTTTGTGTTAATGTGCTCATGTCATGGGTCAAGGGCCAAGTGTACCTTTTTGCACTCCACTTTGGCTTTGTTCTGTGCAGCAGAATCCTGACCGTCACAGCATATGTGCATCATCATTGGTAGAGAGGCACATCATTCTCATGAAGGGTTAAATTCCGGAAACATGTGCCTGCTGGTTCACAGTGTAACATGCTTCCTTGATGACAGTTAGTTTATTTGTTCCTGAACCTGAATAGCTTCAATGAAATGCAAGGCTAAAATTGAACATCAAATAGCCTGAAGACTCCAGCAAGACAATGACAAGGAAGACTGCAGGGAATGTGAGTTAATCAAAAAGAACAGGAAGTCAAATGCCACAAATGCAAATTGCCAAATATTTTTTATTTGGAGAGGCCTAATTTTGTGAATCCTCAATAACAAGAAATATGTGGCCATCTGAAAAGAGTTTGCAGTCTTTTATTTCTTATTACCTACTTTATAGAAAAAGAGAATTGCGACATCATTTAGGTTGAAAAAATCCTCAAGGTCATCAAGTTCAACCACTAATCCATCACTGCCAAGCCCACCACTAAACCATGTCCCCAAGTGCCACATCCACACGTCTTTCAAACACCTCCAGGGATGGTGGCTCCACCATTGGCCTGGGCAGCCTGTTCCAGGGCTTGACAAGACTTTTGGCAAAGACTTTTTTATCCTAATATCCTATCTAAACCACTCCTGGCACAACTTGAGGTCATTGTCTCTAGCCATAGAATCACAGAATCATAGAATTGCTTGGGTTGGAAGGGACCTTAAAGACCATGAAGTTCCAATAACTCTACTGTAGGCAGGTATATCTTCCAATAGAATGGATGCTATCCAGACTGGCCTTGAACAATTCTAGGGATCAGGCAACCCCATGGGATTTTAAATGTTATACCTCAGTCCTAGCTAATGGTCCTTCTCAACAGTGTGAGTGGAGCAAGATGGTTGATTGGACTGAGTTTGGTACATGCAGCGTACCATAGTGAAGATATTTGTCTCCTGCTTTTGATACAAAGACGTATTCATTCTTGCACTTGTAAAGTCCTTGTGTCACAAGTCCTTGAGGTAAATAAGTAAGGTCCATACTTATCTAACATACATATTCAAAAAGCCAAGAGAAAACATCTTCCTGAACTTCAGTCTGACTGTTCCCTGGATGGCTTAGAGAGCCAAAAGTTCTCCAGAGAATTTTGTACCTCCAGATCCCATCATCTTTGAGGGAGCACCGTATTCTGTACACAAGCATGGAGTCCCATGCCCCTCCTTCTACTGTAAGGTTTTTCCTGGGTCCTGAAGGGCTTGCCCATACTCCTTTAAGAAAGTTAGTTAGGGAACTGAATTCTTCACCTTATTTTTCCCAGAAGTTCACCTGCTGCATGCCAGGAGCCAAGCTACCCTTTTGCTTCCTGTCCTAGTATCTCCAAAAATCATGGTTTTAGTTGCACAAGGTCCCAAGAACCTATTGCAGAAAGAGCATAAGATGTGGGTTTTTTAAACATGCTTTCCTCTTCTCCTTGCAGGATGTTGTCTAAGAAAGAGTAGCTTTACTCTTGGACCTCCACCTTCACTGGGACCTAACCTTCACCCGTAGGCAACACTGCTCATAAAACACTTTTTGCATCATTTGAGGTCTGTGGTTTAGCTCTTCACTGGCTGATGTGCTGACTCCCTGTCCAAGCCTCCGAATTTTGCATGCCATACAAGCAGAATTGAGCCTAAAGCTATTAATTCATGGAGCTGTCTGATAGATTTTAATTATTAGATTGTAGTAGTTTTGTATGGGAGGCATTGACGGAAGTGGTGTAAACCTTCTAATGTGCTTCCGTGAAAAACACGTGAAAGACGAAAGGCACTTTTTCTTTCTTTTTTGATCGGCGAAGAGGTAACAGGGGCCGGGCCTGGCAGCCCCCTGCCGCGGGCCAGGGGCCCCTTTCCCGGGTCGCCTGCTAGGGCCCCTCCATCAACTACTGGGTGGAGGGTGGAGACGGGGGAGACTGCGGAGCCAATGCCGGGCCGGGCCGTAGTTGTGATTTCTAACATCATGTTGCTTGCTAAGCCCTGTCCTGCCCCAGCCCAGGGCCCAGCCGGGTCCGCCGGGTGCCAGAAGTAGCCTCGGGCCAGGGCCGGCTCGGCCAAGATTCTACCACCATTGAGATTCGATCGCAACCACCGTGCCAGGTGAGAGGAGAATCTATCAGCCCTTCCAGCCGCAGTTCCTACCGCTAGCTACCAAGCCCGGCTGGGGTCAGGTGACCATCTGCAGGCCCCGGGCGAGATATTAACTCTTTCAGTGCTTCAACCTTCTCTCGAGTGAGAGAAGGGAAAAAAGTGCAGGCAATGTAGAGGAGCAACACAAAGACACCAAAGTCAGTGAAGAAAAAGTCAAGTTCCAGGTGGGAGGGATGAAGAGATGCCTTTAGTTTTAGGCTGAAATCCTCTTGTAAAGATAGAAAGAAGGACTGTTTTTCCCTATAATGCATGGAGGTATGGGGAGAGGAAAATGTTTAAGTTGTAGGTATCAAGCAAAGGCTTCTATGCTAAAGTAAGCAAATGTTAAAGTAGCTGTGATCCTATGAGAAGTTTGAACAGAGAAGGAGAGAAGAGTGATGAACATCCTGTGCCCCCAGGAAGAAGGTGATTTCGAAGATAGATAATGAGAACTTTTGTCTTTGAACAGCTTCTCTTTAAAATAGTACCCCATAAGTTGATATGGCCTAAAAATACAGCTGTGGGAAAAACTTGTGGAAAATGGGAGGGGTGTCACGATAGCAGATTTTCCCAGGCAGCTGCTATTTGTTAAGAGCGACATGAGAGAACTATTTTCTGGTAGAAAAGTCTCCATAACATTAACAAGAGGGACTTCTCTTCTTAAGTGAACTGAAGAACTATTTTAGAGGTAGTAAACTGACTGAAATTTTAAGTTTTATTTCTTTAAGTTGTCAATAAGAAAGAAAAGATTGTAGGAAGAGAAGAAGTGTCCTAAAAGTTTTGTTTTGATTCTTATTACTCTTTCTTTTAGTCACTGTTAATAAATTTTTCTTTATACCCTTTTACAGTTTTGACCTGCTTTGCTTTTCTCCTAATCCTATATCACAACAGAAAATGAGTAAGTACATTCTAGTGAGTACACTAGTGATTAGCCAGCACTGAACCTACCACACTAATTAGTACATTGACCAAGAAATCTCAAATTAGCAAACTAAAACCACTACACAAAATTATTGGTTTTGCCCAGTTCGAACTTAAACCACCACATAGATATTAAAAGCTCACAAAGAACAGAAACAATGCACGTGTCACCTGTCCCAAAAACTCCTGTTTAGTACAAAAATGCTTTTATTAACAGTGCTAAAGAGTTTGCTTTCCAAGTGAGAATTGAAGTTCTCTCAGGTAGTTTACATGCCTAAACATTACGTTAAAGATTGGAATTTCAGAGATCCTTGTATTCTCATTAAATCTACAGGATTTAATGCTTATCAATTATATGAGACCAGAGCACTGGGGCTAAATAGGAACTTCCGTGTGAAAATTGAACTCTCAGAAATTGAAGGGAGAGTTGATATCTATTAAATTTAAAAAACAAAACAAAACCACAAAAAAACCTGAACACCACAACAAAAAAAAATCAACAAACACAAAACCAACAAACAATGCTCCCCCAAATAAAAAAAAAAAACCAACGAAAACAAACAAAAAACCCCAAAACCAATGCCCTCCCCGCCCAAAAAAAAACCCCAAACAGCAAAAGAAAACAACAATATTTTGCACTGCACTCTTTTGTTTATATTGGTCGTTGTGCTCTATGGTTGACGGGAATAAAAGATACCTGATTTCTCCTTAGCGTTGCATGTCAAATGCTTTGCCTTATCCTTGGAGTTCATAACAATTTCATATTCTTCTTAAAATCTACATATGTGGTTTATCCCATAAGATCAGATCTCATTATTCTGCAACAGGAGGTATATTGTGCCATGTTTTCTCTGCACAGGAAAGTATACACCCGGTATTTTATGTAGTGTGATTCCATTACAATGTAATCCCAACACTCATTTTATGAAGATACATGCATGGTGGTCTAAAATACTTTGATTATTTCTATGGTCATTTTCTGGAGGTGGAAACAAGAAAAAATTTTCAGAGAAGTTTTGAGCATCACTTAACATCTTCAAAAACATGTTGAAGGGTTGGTCTTTTTCCAGGGATTGTTGAAGAATACGTTGTTGAAATGGTCTGGAGTTAGCCAGGGACAATGGAATGAGTTCTACACATGAGAATAACACAAGGAAGACTGATTACACTCCTGGGAGATCCTGAGTTGCATGTTTATATCTTCAGAATTATTGATCTCAGTTTTACTCTTTTGAGAGAGAGAGAGATAAGATTCTTGTATGGTATAAGCTTGAGAACAAATGATGCTAAATATAATTTTCTTTACATAAATACCTAAGAAATTAGGTGCAAAAGAATTTTTTCATCTGAGCAAAAAGGAAAATGTGTTGTAAAGGGAAAAGATATATATTTTGTTCATTGCCTGCAGGATTCAATCATAACTCAAAGGTGCCAAATGCATTTATTTTACGGGATTTTAACATCTGTGTTCTGGTATGTAATTGGGATTTCAGATTCTATGTGGAAGAGCTCTGTTTATTTTTCCAGCACCATAGATTATTCCCCTGTTTGTGCTAATTGCCCTTCTGTGCGTGTAGTGCATATTGTCTAGCTCTCATATTAGATGACTTCATTTGTGCTATGCTAGTCTCGAACACACCTGCAAAAACCTGCGATAGCTTTTAAAGCTGAAGATGTTTCCCTTGCTTCTTGTAGCACAACAGTCACAACTGCCTGAGGTATCATCCTGAAAGATAGGGTAATTACAGCTGAATAGGAATGCAGTGGCAGATAAAAAACAACCCTTTAGGTATGTGAAGCAATCTGGGCCAAATGTGGCTAATGTCATCAACCTCCTGGAATTACACAGTAGTTTCCACCAGCTCCTTTCCTATTATTTAGACATACATGGTGCTGTAAGTTAAATATAGCTTTATATATATAGTAATTATTTTCTTTGGAAAGAAATCTTTCCACCCTGAATTCCTAAGATACCTTACATTGGACAGGATGTGGAAAGAAAATGTGCATTTTGGATGAAGTGGTATGCTCTGGTCTGGGAGAAGCTTGCATAGCAGCCACATGCAAGGCTGGTACTAACTGGAAATGCAAAAGGCCTAAGACTCATTTTTTTTGTTTGGTTGTTTATTCCTTGGGCTGGTGGGTTTTTTTTGGGTTACTGCTTATGGGATGGATTTATTTACGAATGCTAATAGCTCTCTAACAAAAAGCCAAATGCACACAGCACTGGGTCCATGCCTGGCAAATCTTCAAATTCTTTATCAAAGAATTGCTGTTCATTCTTTTACTCTAAAACCTGAAAATGCCATCTCTGACTGATGCTGCTGCTTTGCATCATTCTGACAGCTTGAAACAGGCTTAACTGGCCAACTGAGGATTCCATTTTTAAAGCTATAATGACTCCTATGATAACCTGCTCTGGCTGTTGCCTCAGGGTCAGGGTAAGACATGTTGACTTTCCACTAGTTCCCTGCCTGCTGGAACATCCTTGTAGGTTCAAATGCATGGTGAAATGAGAGGAGCTCAGGCTGCTATAATACACACCAAGTATCACTAATGTAGGAGAAGGCTTTTTAATTAACTCCTTTTGTTCCTTCCTATGGCTTTTGGAAGTTCCCAGGTTTTGCTCCTTTATTCTATGGTTCTTAAGAACAAATAGGTACAAGATACATAATTGAGAGAGAAAAAGATGTCAGGGTCCAATGTTTTATGAATAGAGTACTGTCAGGCCACTGTTTGGTCATACACCTGTGAAAATGCCTGAATTTCTGTATGCAAGTATGAAAGAAAATTCTGACGAGGAAGAGAATATTGTAGGCACTTAAAATTAAAGGTATAAATGATTCCACTATGTGCAAAGCTGTGAAGACTGAGGTCTGATATCTCCTTCACATAAATATGTGATTCTTGCTTTTTATTATACTCAGTATACACATTTGAGATGTTTTCAGTAAGGAGCAAACACATTCTACTAAAAAAAAAAATCATCTATCTGCATCCTTGTAATCTTTGCGCAGCTGTATATCGTGATTTCTGATCTACAGATTTCTTCTGAAATTGATTAATCTGAAACATCTGAAAGTCAGCTGAAGCTGTGCAGGCAATAACTCTGCTCAAGATGCCTCAGTTAATTTCCTGTAGTACAGGACCCTGATATGGTTTGTTGATTTGTCATTGTCAAGAAATGTACAAGAAGGCTAATAAATACAGCCAGGCTGCTTCTCTAATCTCTAATCATCAGTGTCATTGATACTGCCCCTTCCTTCTGTCTTATTTTTTTAATTAGTTTGCAGGTATGCTTTGATGAAAACAAGTTATTTCATGGCACTGAGTAAAGGTAGCTCTTCAGCTGTTTAACGGTATGTAAGTACACAGATTCCACAAAGCAGAAGTTTTTCCTTAAGTAGTGATCTATTTAAAATATTTTATGTGAGGGTATGAAAACA
>VWZV01008877.1:0-33176 GCA_013397155.1 Irena cyanogastra
CCTCTCCTCTCCTCAACACACCGAGTGAGGAGTGCAGAGTTAAATCGGGTGAGCTGCATCCCACCCCAGGCACTTCTGCACTCTTCAGTTTTCTTTTTGTTCTGCAGCTCTTCAGCAAATTAAGCAGGCAAGGGACACAGAAATCAGGGAAGGGACACAGGAATCAGGGAAGGGACACAGAAATCAGGCAAGGGACACAGAAATCAGGCAAGGGACACAGGAATCAGGAAAGGGACACAGGAATCAGGCAAGGGACACAGGAATCAGGCAAGGAGGAGAGCCAGGGCTCATCCTTTCCCTGGGAGCCCTGGCTGAGGGTGACACAGGGAGAGGACACAATTCTCTGCTGGGTTTCCTGGCTGATCCTGCACAGCTCGCTGCCTCTCCAGGACCCCTTTTTCTGTCTGCAGAGTGGATATGATTCTTCCAACCTCCTCTGCCAATTCCTCTTCAATTTACTGGTGAAAATGACCATTGCAGTGATAATGTAATTTCCAGAGGGTAGAATTTCTGGAGTTTCTAGAGGGTGGGATTTCAGGAGGAAATACAAATCCTAACCGATGCAATACCCCATTCCTAACAGAGATGTAACCTCTCACTCACTATGGGCATTTTAAAATGCTTTTTTTAAACCATGATAATAAAAACCTGTGACCTTCCCCGAGCTGAGCACAGTAAAAACAGATCACACAGATGTGACATACAAAACAAAGAGCTGCAGGGAGAAAATCCAAACCCAGCTAACCTTTTCTGTTTAACATTTCAGGGCTGCTCAACACAAAATGCTTCATTTAAACAAGGCTAGGAAACACTGAGGCACACACTGCAGCTAAAAATTCTGCATTCTTCGTGGGTAGAAGAGCTTCACAAAACATTATCCATGCTATCCTGAGCCACTTCCAAAGCCAGGCAGACTGAAAATCAGGGAATTTGTTGCTAGCCAAGCCCCAGGCCTGCAGCTTTATGTATTTCTTACTGAACTGACTTTATTCCAGTGTGCATGGAGCAGGTGGTTGGACTGGTTCTGAGCAGCCCTCAAACAACAGCCAGTGTAAATCACAGCCCGGGCCATTTTCCCAGGAGGAAAGGAGGGGAAAGGTGAGCTTGGGTTTCCCTGCAGCACCAGGGGCCTCAAGGTTGAAAGTGGGAGGTGCAAACTGCCCACGGATGGGGCCAGCCCAGGTTGGCACTGCTGGGCAGAGGCACCTCTGTCACCTCCCAAGGGACAAGGAGGGAGCTGGCACTCCGAGGAAATGGGAGCCTGAATCCCTCCAGCTCTGCCTGATGGGACCCACAGCACCTCAAACCCCCGGGGAGCTGCTCCATGGTGAGAGGCAGGGGAGGATTTTCCCCTGTGGGACTGACATTCGGTGAATCTTAGAGAGATCCAGCACCAGACCTGAATTTCCCCAAGGAAAAACAGTCTGCCTTCAAAGAGAACACTTCTGCAGGCATTTCATGTTCTCAAGAAAAGATCAATAAAAGTTTTGTAAGCATCTCTTGTTCTGAAAATACCCGGTGCTGTTTTTCACTTTAGTTTGTTATTTTCTTGTGTGTGTTTTCAAAATGTGTTCTCCCTATCTCACCCACTGGTGGTAGAGGAGCGTTGTGGCATTTAACCAACCAAGCAGCTGTTAACAAAAATCCCTGTAAAAAGGGATAGATTGTTAAAAATAAAAACCTTCTGATTCTTTGGAATTCTTTCTCCTCATTCCATGAGACACAGCAACATTTCCCTGGGAATTTCTCACTCTCGTGGCACCAGCCCTTCCTCCACATCCTCCTTTTACCTTTAGCTGCTGATGTCCCACCCCAGAGTGTGGCACCTGAATGTGCCACTGCTCTAGCACCTTTGGATGCCCCGGCAGCCCCTCCACGGCTTTGACAAACATGAAACAAGTTTTTCCTGACCCCAAGGATTTTCTGCAGCAGGCCAAGTGCAAGTGCAGGGAGGATTTCTCACTGGGCTGTGCAACAAACCCACGTGACCCTCAAATTCCCCAGGGAAAATGCTGTTTGCAAGCTCAGGTCACAGTTGTGCAACACCTTGAACTGTTTCAAGGCCATTTTCTCTGACCCCAGGAGCCTTCTCTGAATTTTGCTCAAGAGCACAAACGTGACCATTGCAGCGGTAATGTAATTTCTAGAGGATAGGATTTCTAGAGGGTGCGATTTCAGGGGGAAATACAAATGAAAAATAAAATACAAATTCCCTGAAATACCTTCCCAGAAGGTATGAGGAGCTGAGGGGAGAACGTTTTCCTTCTCATGCTTGGAAGCAGCTAACAGAATTCCACTGGAAAGGAGAAAAATGAAATAAGAAATAGGAAAATGAAAGAAAAGGGGGAAGCAGCCTTCTCTTGAAATGCTTCCATAGATTCCTTCCACGCTGCCTGCTCTGGGAGCAGCTCCACAGAATCCCCACGCTTTTCTGGGAATGCAAAACCCCCAAAAACAGCTTTAAACCAGCAATTCCTAAACGTGGCACACTTCCTTCTGCCACTGAGCCCCCAAACCCACACTTCCCAGCACCCTCCTCAACTCCTGGCATCTTCCCTTTGCTTCCTCTGCACACCTGGCAGTGCCAGGGCTGGGGGTGGCACAGGTGAGGCTGTGCCAGCACTGGCAGCTCCCGAGAGCCACGAGCCACCCCTGGGCCAGTCCCAGCCTCTGCAAGCCGTGACTAAAGCCCTGCCTGGCTCTGCCAGCAGCTGTTGCAAGCCATGAGCCAGGATTTTGGCATTCCCAGCTGAAACCCTGGCCACCTGTGGCCTGACAAAGTGACAAGTTCAGCGGGGTGACACGGCAGGACATGGAAGGGGACGGGGCTGGGGTGACCCACATCCAACTGAGTCGGATTTAATCCCTTTGCAGGTCATGCAGCTGGTAAACATCTGGCTGTGGCACCTCAGCCACCTTCCAGGGGGAATTATCCTGCCAGGCTCGTCCTGCTGAAGCACTTGGCAATTGTTTGTGCACTCACACTGCTGCACTGGCCTGCTTTCCACCCCTAAAATGCCACAGAATTGAGATCTTCTGGTAATTCTTTGCCAAATAATGCTTGGCTTGGTTCAATTGTTTGTCAATTGTGCACTCACACTGCTGCACTGGCCTGCTTTCAACCCCTAAAATGCCACAGAATTGAGATCTTCTGGCAATTCTTTGCCAAATAATTCTTGGTTTGGTTCAATTGTTTGTCAATTGTGCAGTTACACTGCTGCACTGACCTGCTTTCCACCCCAAAAACACCCCCAAAAAACCACAGAACTGAGATTTCCTAAGTAAATCTTCGCCAAATAATTCTTGGTTTGGTTCAATTGTTTGTCAATTGTGCAGTTACACTGCTGCACTGACCTGCTTTCCACCCCAAAAACACCCCCAAAAAACCACAGAACTGAGATTTTCTGGCAATTCTTTGCCATAAAAAAAGCTCACTTTGGTTCCACGTGAAATCAGGAAGCAATTCTTGCCCAGTCAAAGCGATTTTTTTTGGTGCAAAACGGATGTGGCTCTTCCAGAGTGTGGAGATGGAGAATTTGCTGACCACTATCATTATTTCTAGACAGCACCAGGGGCTGGGAGCAGCCTGGGACAGGGACAGGGAACAGGAGAGGTGTCCCTGCCCATGGCAGTGGGAATGGGATGAGCTTTGAGGTCCCTTTGACCCCCAGGATTGCAGGGTTCCGTGCTGCTGGCACGGCTCAGGACACATCACACATTCCAGGGCTTTTACAAGCCTGCCCACTTCCTCCTCTGCATTTGCAGAGGTGCTTTGGGGTCAGCACACCCCTGAAAAAAAAAACATTTTCTCAGGCCAAGCTCACATCCCTCTTTTAGCCATCTCATTTTCCTGCTAGCATCCCAAAGAATTCCTGCCTCTGCCACTCTCCAGGCTGTGATGCCTGGCAGGAATGAGGCAGGGTGTGTTCTGGAGCAGCAGATTCTGACTGCAAACCACAGGCTGGCTCTGTGAGTTCCGTTCCCTGCTCATCAGATAATATTTTAAAAGGAGAAAAAAAAAATTAAAAAANTTAATAAATATATTTTATATAAAAAACCCAAGATACATAGCTATAGATACAGATATAGATTTTTTATTTTTTTTTAACCTGAGAATGATCAAAGCATCAAGACAGCAGCTCTTTGAAAGACTGGGATTCACAAATTCCTATCAATCACGAAATGTTGGGAATATCACCACGTTTAAAGAGAGAAGTTCTGTGGGTTTGCACCAATTTCCAGTCCTGGCTGCTCCTGACAGGTCCAGGAAGTTGCAAGGAGGAAAATCAATTTTCTTTACTGTTTTTTGAAGCAATATGAATCCAGTAATGGTTCATATTTAGGAGCATGAGGAAGCAGGAAGATGAAATATTAAGAAGAGTGAAATAGTCCTGGATGCTGTGACTCACTTGTGATTTGTTTTTCTTCCTCACAGACAGAAAACATGGACAGAAAATCGATTCTCAGTGATATTCCCTCTAAGAAGAAATGTGCAAATTCTGGTTTTTGAGCTCTCTTTGGGCAGGCAGCAGCGAGCTCAGCACGCCCCGATCTATAAATCAAAGACAGCTTTTGGCCCTGGCTTTTTGATGGCCCACAAGAAAACGCTTGGAATGAGCAGCTTTGCATTTCAAAAAGTGGAAATATTGCTGTAGAAACCCAAAAACCCTCAGCAAACAAGGGCTAGAGGTGAAAAACCAGTCACCTTCCCCAGGATCCACCAGCTCTTCTTCGGGTGGTGGGAAGAAATAAAGGATAAATAAATAAAGGATAAATAAATAAAGGATAAATAAATAAATAAAGGATATGTGGAAATCTGTAGACATGGAAATGCTGAATTCCACCTGTGCCATCTCTTTGTGGGTGCTCAGAGCCCACCTCAGCTTCAAAAAAGGCCAAACCCTTCTGGAAAATCAAAATCTTGTCCTGAAATGACCTAAAGCTGTGGTGGCTGTGCCAGGTCTGCAGGGACACCAAGCCATCATGGCATTTACAATAAAACACAATTCAGGTTTATAACACAATCCAGCATTTAAAATGCCAGCCTAAAAGCTGGGAATGAAACCCTTTGCTCCTCAGCATTTCCTACTCATATTTGATTAAGAAGAATGGGAAAATTAGGAGGGAGAAAAGCAGAGAAATTGAGGTTTTCATGAGCTCCACGTAAAGCAGAATTCCCCTTGCAATTCCCCTTGTTGGGAGGTGAATGCTCAGACAAGGAGTGGTTTACAGCCAATCCCAAATTACCACTGTCCAAACATCACTTCAGCTTTGCCTTAATTTGGCTCCTGGGAGGTTTTTACAGGTGCTTGGCTCATTACTTGTGGCCTCTGAATTACGGTTTAACATCTTTGGGTTAAATTAAGGAGAAAAACAGGGAAGATTTAGCACTTGGCACTTAGAGGGAAGGGTTAGGTTTTCTGCTCTGCACTGAGCAGAAAAACCAGGAACTCTCAGAACTTCTCTCCTGGGTAGTGGATGGACTCAGAATAAATTCTCAGCCCCTTCCACTTGTCTGACTCTGGAGAGTTCAGGGTCGGTTTTACCCTTGGCCTCGAGGGAGGGAAAACCAGCCAACAAACCCCAAACAAACCAAACAAATCCTTTCTCTGTAGAATCACAGAATCCCAGGATGGTTTGGGTTGGAAGGAACCTTCAATCCCATCCAGTGCCACTCCTGCCACGGCAGGGACACCTTCCACCATCCCAGGGTGCTCCAGCCTGGCTTGGACACTTCAGGGATCCAGAGATTGCTTCTCTGGACGCCCTGTGTCACCATCCCAGGGAAGAATTTCTTCCCAATATCCCATCTAAGCCGTCTCTCTCTCAGTTTGAAGCCACTCCTCCTCGTCCTGTCACCCCAGACCATTGCAGAGATTCTCTTGCTGCCTCACTTCAAGCACAGGAGGGTCACAATGAGGTCACCCTTGGGCTCTTCTGCAGAAAGGCTGAATAATCCTCATTTTCTCATCATCCTGGCGCCTCCTCTGGCCTCGCTGCCGCAGCTCCACGTCCCTCCCGTGCGGGGCAGCACTGCAGGGGAGGTGACAGGGATGTGCCGGGACACCGAGGCAGTTCGGGCTCATTTTTGGGGAATTCGGGGAATTTTTCGGGAATTAGCGAGGGAACCGCTGAGCGCAGAGAGCCGTGCGCCCTCTGCCGGCCTGTCCCGGAACTGCAGCCAGCGCGCACCACCCCCGAGAAAAGCGAATTTGAGCAAATTTAAATAAACTTGAGCAAATTTAAGCGCATTTAAAGAAATTTAAACAATATTGAGCAAATTTAAGCAAACTTTTGCAAAATTTAGAATCTATTTACCTCCCTCTCTGCGTCTTCAGGTCTTTCCGCCGTTCATGCTCGTCCTGCTTCATCCAAGACATATAAACAGCACAGCAAAGCTCATCAGGCAGTCAGTGCATTCTCCTTACCCCAAAATGCTTTACAAACATTCACACTTTTACTGAATGAACTTGACAATCTGAGCACTGGGATCAGCCCCTACGAGTTAAGAAATGTGGCCTCCCTGTGCTAAATAACGTCCAAACATTCTCCTGGCTGTCTTTTTTCACATAGGATCCAAACAGGTCCGAATTCTGGTGAATAAATGTGAGATATAATAATCCAGAAGGGCCACATAATTTTTCTAGACTGATCTTTAGGAACCAGCACAATACTAACTCCCCCCTCAGCAGGGCCCAGCTGTGGCTGTTGTGACACACCAGGAGCACACGTGAGGGTCCCAGCCCTCAGGTATGTTCCTCTCAGGACATGCCACGTCTTGCCAAGCCAGGGCACGGGGCAGGATTTGGTTTTGGAGCAGCCCTTGCCCAGAAATTCAGCATCTGGGTTCTGTTCCTGGGACCTTTTCAGCACAGCCAAGTGACAAAAGACAAATTTTGTCGTGACGAGTGACCCCAGCTAACAAGGAGGATTCCAGCTGTCCAACCACCTTGTGTTGGCTGATGAAAAACAAGAGATTTGTCTTTTTTTACAGTGCTCCTTGTCCTTGTTTTGTAACTCACAGAAAAAAAAAGCCCTTCATCTGACAGACTCAGTGGAATTTTGGCCATAGGATTTTAACATCAAATTTGCCCTTTGAACTTGGCAGCTCCACACAGGTGCTTTGCCAGCAGCAAATCCTCTGTAAATTCTCAGCCACAGAACTGTCCATGGAGACATTCCCAGCTCAGCTCCTTGGCCACAGAGCACATCCTTGGGCAGGCAGAAGTGGCAGGGTAAGCACCCCGTGAGGAGCAGGGTTACCCGTGCTTTGTTGCCAAACATTTCTCTCATTTGCATTTCTAACATTCGTCCCCAGGCAAAAGCCAGCACGGTTTATAGAAGGCAAATGCAAAAACTGCCCAAATGCCCCAGATAAATAAAGGTCCTGAATCACAAACCACTGCTAAAAAGCACACAGTGGTTGCTTTCATGGGTCTGTGAATTGTGGGATGCACATCCTTGTTTTCCATCCAGTGCTGGGTTAGAGATCCCAGCGCCCAGTTAAAACCTGTCAAAGGGTGAAATGGGCTGGGTTTCACATTTTGCAGCCCACTGCTTTTACCCACACACCTGATGTCATACAGCTGCATCCCTGGAAGGCATTTCCCCATCTCCAAGGCCACTTCCCATCTCAAATCTCCCAAATTCCAGCCTGAGCAGTCCAGCTGGATGTCAAATACGCTCACGTTTCCTCTCCATCGCCCTGCTCTGGATCTTTCCCAGAACAGAGAGGAGGATCTCAGTGCTGGGTATCACACACCACAGATTCCCTGGGTACAGCCAATACATCCCTGCCCTTCCTCACACTGGGAAACCTCCAGCACTCACAGACGTGGGGAAAGGTTGATATTCCAGGACAAAATCCAGCTCTGAGTACATCAAGGAGCAGAAACTCAACACAAAACCTTTCCAGACCCACTCCTGCTCCTTGCGCAACGTTCCAGGGTTAAAGAATGTCGTGGAAAAAGCCCAACACACATGAACTGTGAAGTGGGAGCAGCTTTTGATACTCAAATTCCTGTGCACTTGATTTGAATATAAATTATTCCTGCTCTCACAGAGGTAACAGATGCTGTCCTCTGGATTTTCCCCTCCAGCTTCTATCTGTGATTTGATAAAGTTGGCATTGATTGTCTCCATTAACACGTCATACCTGTGACCACAATTTGAGTCATTTACTGGTGGCACCACACAGATCTCCAATGGATTTAAAGTTTATGGATTACAGAGAATTAAAGACTATGTATAATAGCAAGGAGTAAAGTTATATTATTAAAGACCAAATGCTGGTGGTCAGCAAGGTCAGACAGATGACAGACAAGTCTTTCCCCAAAAAATGAATTACAGAAGATCACTCCCCGTGTTTCACTCAGCTTTTCATCAGTTCAGCCTCAGAGGTGAAGGAGCAGTTTTACTCCTAAGTGATGAGACCAGCCAGGTACCAAAAGTGTCACAAATCTCGTTATCACTCATACCTGGAAGCTGATAATTGGTGCAAGACAGACCAAGAGCTGCTCAGGTAAGTGCCCTGCTGGACAAGCACCAGGAAGTTCACTTCTCCCAGCTCAGCATGAAGGTGGAAAACACATGAAACACAAGGCAAAGATTCAGAGTGAAGTCCAAGCCATGAAGCTTCAAAGAGCACCACTGCACTAAATCCCTGCTAGCACCCAAATGAGGCAGGGATTCCACTTGGAGGGGCCTCAGGCAAGGAGAACATCACCTGGGCAGGTGAGACAGAGTGAGCAGAGCTCTCCTTTAGCCCAGGATCCCGAGGGGAGCCTGGAGCTGGAAAGTCTCTGGAGGAAACTCCTCGCTCCCAGCAAGATGAATAATACACCTGTTCCCTACTTGTGAGCAAACACTACAAAGGAATAATTAGAACCTATCTGACCTGAAACCCACATGCCCATTACTGTGGTATTTTTCCACCTACTCCAGGTGAAACAGAAGATGGGCTGGACCTGGAAGGGGAGGGGTGGAGTGGCAGCCCAAGATGCTGATTTATAAGGCAGCAGCAAGCAGAGCTCTTTCTCCACAGGCTTGGGACAGGGAGCTCGTCCTGCCTGGAGGATGCCGAGGTGGGAGCAGCATTCCAGCTAACACCTGCTGCCCACAGGAGAGGGACCCACCACCTCGGGGAGCTTCTGCCCTCCAGGACTGCTCTGAGCCACCACAGTGCCCAGCTGGGCTTGGGCTTTTCATCCAGAGATTTTGGCTTTTGATCCAGAGGCTTTGGCTTGGCTGCTTCCCTCCATCAGGAAAGGAATAAACTCACCAAGATGGTCAAGGTGGGTACAGTGGCCAAGGAAGTGCCCCTTGTGTTTCTTCTTAAGTTTTGTTGTGTGAATCTATGCTGTAAGTACAGGCTAAGTGAAAAATTGAATTAATACCAGGCACTCTTGGGCATTAACAGTTTGCATTGGGAAGAATTCTTGGACTGGCTGAGCCAAAAATCTGAGCCAAAATCAGAGATTTTATGAAACTCTGAAAGTTAAAGGTTAACATAGGTCATGCTTACAAGTGAGCAATAGATTTTACCAACTTCATCAATTTTCTTTATTTTTCTCTTCCATCTGCTAAGTTCTCCCAGCAGAGAGCTGTTGCCTTTCTCTCCTGGTTTCTGTGCTCCATAGGGATTTGAAAAGCTGAACAGATTTTTTGGGCAGGAGAGTTAAAGAGAGGAGGAGGAGGAGGAGGAGGAGGAGGAGGAGGAGGAGGAGGAAGGTGAAGAGAAAAAATCCCAATAGATAAAACAGATCATGGATCTTCAGCATGGCAGAAAAAAAATCAGAACTTATAACAGGCATGCCCTGTCTCTGGGATGTACATCACCAAGAAAATTAATGTTTAGGAATAATATCTCAGTCTTTAAAGTCCTCCAACTGCTCAGCAGCTCTTTGCTTTCCCCTTCATCAAGAGATAATGCCAAGATTTAAATACTCCTTTAGTTACATGACAGCTGAGGATAAGATGCCAGTTTTGAGTTCAGAACAGTGTTGAATAATAAGATACCCCAATTATTATTGTTTTTTCTTGTTGTTTCCATTATTTGAGCTTTCTTTATGTTATGGAGAGATTTTCCTTCTTTGCTGTGAGACCAGCAGGAAGCCAAGCACTGGCAGAGCCCCTTTGTGCTTTGTCCCACTAGGGAACATCCAGGGGGGCTCTCCTGAACTTCTGGGCTTTAAGCCACCAGGATACCCAAATTATTATTGTTTTTTCTCGTTGTTGCCATTATTTGAGCTTCCTTTATGTTATGGAGAGATTTTCCTTCTTTGTGACATCCCTCAGGAAGCCAAGCACTGGCAGAGCCCCTTTGTGCTTTGTCCCACCAGGGAACATCCAGGGGGGCTCTCCTCAACTTCTGGGGTTTAATCCATCAGGAAACCTCTGGAATGGGGTCACCCAAAGGCTCTGCCAAGGCCTGGCGTGTCGTTTCCAGGATAATTTGGGAGCAGGAACGTTATGATTACGCAGCTGGGAAATCAGCGGCACGGGAGGGAAGTTTGCCCTGCACACTGCAGAGTTAAGCCAGGGTTTGGAAACAGCACAGCTCCCGAGTTATCACTGAAAGCAAAACATTCCCTGAGGTGCAGCAGCCTCCCTGGGTCAACAGCTGCCTGTGCCCAGTATTCCCCTGCCAAAAAGAAGTGAATTGTTGGCTAAATCCCTGCCAGTTCTGTGTGAGCAGAAACAGGGCAGCTCCTCCTTGGCGTTCAGTCTGCTGTTTGCCTCCACTCTTCACTTTGATTCAGTGCAAATATATATTTGTAAGTGTTAATTGTAATTAAAATTTGAATCTTGAAGTTCTGGATCTGAAAAGCTCCAGGAACAAGCAAGTTCTCAGTGGATAATTTTCCCCTCCCCTTTCCTTTCACGAATATTTTGCTTTTCCACTGATCTCTTCTTGGAGCTGATAAATGAATTAATAAGGTCCTGGACAGTATTTTCCTGCACCTGTTTTAGATTATAAACTGCTGGAAGTGTTGCACATCCCTAAAGCAATCCCTGTAATTTGCACCTGATGAATTCCTGACCACAATCACAGTAACACAAACTGGATGGATCTCTGCATAAGACAGGAAAAAAACACCTTAAGTAGCCAGGAGGAAGGGACAGTAGAAATTTGTAAGTTGTCTAAAAAGATCTGCAAAATTTTGACTTTTTGGTGGTCTTTCACAGAAAAAGTCTGATGTTTACTCGGTTGAGATCTACGGGACAAAAGATCTGCAAAAAACAGAGCTCGAAGATGAAGAGGAGAAGGACAAAGACTTAAAAGGCAACAAGAAGAAAAAGAAGGCAGAAGATCTGAAGAAAGAACTGGACCTGGTGAGTGTTGCTGAGCTTCCATTACACATTCCGTGAAATCCAGGGAGTGTCCTGCACTGAAAATCCTGGCACGGGGAAGGATTTGCTTCCTCACACTTCTGGAGCGTGCCAGAAAAACACCGCGCAAGATTAATTCCTAAACTGAGAGGAGGGTTCTGATAGAATTAAGCCACCAATGGTACAGAACATTATCTGCCCAAAAAGGAGCCATTCCCCAGATGGAATCCCTGCCACCACTATTTCCTGACACCTTGCACAGGCAGCCAGGAATCAGAGGGAGAGGCAGAGCCACGGCATTGTGCTCCAGAGATTCCAGAGCTGAGAGCAGGTCTCAGCTTTAAATACAGGGGATTTTACCCAAACCAACTTCTCTGGCCTTCAAGAAATCTGTGTTTTCCTCCTGGCTTTCCACTGACCTGCTGGCTGCTCTTGGAAATGTTGCTTCCTCTCCACACATTCCAGTTTCCCAATCTGGAACATGAGGGTAATTATGTTGACCTCTTTTTGGGATGGCTGTGAGAGCAGCTCAGAGGAGAAGCTATTTACAGGCTGGATGGCATTTCAAAGCTCAAAAACCACCAAAATAAGATACTGATCCCTTGATTCTCTCATCCATTCACCCAGCATGTTTCCAAGATCTGCCCAGCAGCAGGTAAATATTTCTCAGTCCGTGCTGTCTTTGCCACCGGGGGATGTGACTCCACTCCCGTGTTTCTAAAGAGAAACCAAAGCACAGACAGCAGAATTGACTCACCCAAGTACCCATGAATCACTCTGAGAAAACAATTGGGAGATCTCTCAAATTCTTGGCTTCTAAATCCCTGTTCAGCACAAGATATAATTAGGCTGGTGATACCACAGAGGTGTCACTGCAGGCCAAGGACAAGAGCTTTGAGATTTCCCTCTCCCACACCCTTTTTACCTGTGCTTAGAACCTGTTGCCTCTTTCCACCAGACTGAGGAGGATAATTCACATTCCCTGCCCTGGCAATCAAGGGCAGAGGTTGTTCTCACACACGCTCTGAGCCCTGCAGCATGCAGACAGAAATGATTTATCCAAAAGGAGCACAGCCCCTCGTGGCAAGCAGCAGGAACATGAACACACCACCCTGTTCTTGTGACAGATTTGCTGGAGGAGGGAGCTATTTACAAAAGCACTCTGCAAATCAAAAGGAAAAAATATCATCTTCCAGGGGAAGATATTTTGTTTATCAATATGCAGATTTGGCTAATTAATGAAAGTGGGGTGTCACACAAGCAGCTTCATCCATGTTCCCAGATCCAGGCAGTTTGGAAATAAAAATTCCAGCAGTCTGATGCTCTGCTCAGTGTAATTTTTGTCTCTCTTGGGATGCAGGATGACCACAGGCTCAGCACCTCGGAGCTGGAGATGAAGTACGGCACCAGCATCGACAAAGTAAGTCCACAGGGCTTCCTTAAGGACCTGCCTCAGTCAGGAGCCTCTGGCCTCCCCACAGCCTCCCAGGAGCAGCAATTTCATTATTAGATGTGTGTGGGTGCCTGCACTGATGCTCCCAGTAAAGCCTAAACCAGCAAACCAATGAGCACCGACCTGGATTTAAAGTGGAGTTTCTCTTGAGTCTGAAGAAAGCCGAGCTGCTGCTCTGAAACCAAAAATGGGACCTCAGGGTATTGCACCAGGACCTTGTTTTTTTCTAAAGCTGTTATCTGATCTTTTGATTTCACCACAATTCACTTTTCACTGTAACAGTTTATAGCCAAAACCTGCATGGATTGAGCAGATTTTGAAGGAAAATCTAGATTTGAGAAACTACACCCAAGTCCCTTTGACACCTGACATTTGAGTATCAAAGCACTGAACGTGGCCAGAGCCCAGACAAGAATTTCAAGAACCTCCTGAGCTACAAACACCTTGTGGAAATGCAGAAACAGCAGCAAAAGAATGTCAGTTTTCCACTGGCTTTCCAAACACTTAGTCCAGGCATATTTGATTGCTAACCAACGGAATGGAAACTCCTGATGGATGTGGCCCCAAATTCAGTGCTCCAGAAGAAATACGAGAGAGCTGTTTCTCCATAGCAGATAATTAATAGCAGCCTCTCTGAAATCAGGAGGTTTGGAAATCAGAGTTGCAGCTGCTTTGTGACACACGCAACCTTTAAAGAAACAGCAGCACGTGCACTTTGTTCTGAGCTGGGGTAAAAATCTGTTTGTCTGTGATTTCATGGTGAACGTGTCACCTCCTTCTGCAGGGTCTCTCGAGTGCCAGAGCAGCAGAGATTTTGGCTCGTGACGGCCCCAACGCTCTCACTCCTCCCAAAGCCACCCCTGAAATTGTGAAGTTCCTCAGGCAGATGATCGGGGGCTTCTCCATCCTCCTGTGGATTGGGGCTGGCTTCTCCTGGATCTCCTTCGGCATCCAGCTGGCGCAGGGGGTGGATTCAGCCTTTGACAACGTGAGTGGATGGGTGTTGGAACCCAGGGCACAGGGAATGTTTCTCTGTCTGTTCTGACAAGCCCTGACTCTCCTGAGAGCACTGCCTTTAGCCTTTGGCCGTGGAGAGGACTTCCCAGGCTTTGGGATGATGTACAATCTGTGAGTGTGTAGAGTAGATTGTAGTGTAGTTATCACCGGGTGAGAAATTTAGATTTTTGGGCTTTTAGTATGGGGTAGATGGAGGACAAAATGGAGGATTTTGGGTGTTGTCCTGCCTTCTTCTTCTTCATCATCTCCTCCATTTCCTGCAGTGTTAGCAGCACAGAGTGATTGGCTGGGGAAAGTCGCAGTGCAGGTGTTGTGTGTTAGACAGTTAGTTAGTTATTGGTAGAAAAGGAGAAATAAAGTACATTTTTAGAGTTAATTGGACAAGATGGCTTTAAAAGACCTTGAAACTGCACATCTTGCGAGCTTTTTGCTGTGTTCCTCACCACGCTAAGCAGGTGCAGGTGGTGTGGAGAATTTTTGCTAAGATAAAAAATAAACAGCAACCTGAAGAGCGAAAAGATCCCGTTCATCCCTCAATTCCAGCACAGAACTTTTATTGGGGTGTCCCCACTCAGGGGGCTCCCAAAGAGGCCTTTCACAGATGAGTACCCACAGCCCCAGCGGGTCCCGTGGCGGGCTGGGTGATTTAAATACTACACAGTTACTCAGTAACTACAAGGAGGCCTCTTGTTCTCACCCGCTGCTGAATGCTTCTGATAAAAGCTCAAACGCGGCGCACGCCACTCGCTTAAAGAGCGCCCGGTCAAAGGTTTGGCAACCCCTGGGCATCATCACAATTCCTGAGAATTCCGAGAGCAGTAAAAAAGTCTAAAGGCTTTAGACTCTGACTTTGAGTCATTTCCCCTTTGAGTTATACTCTGCCTTTTTTTTTTTTTTTTTTAATATTTGTTTGTTACGCTGTAATTTGTTCGGGATGGTGTCAGTTTAGAGAAGGACTTTAGATAGGAAAATCACTATTAAAAGCTTTTTTAATACACACTCAAAAAAAGCTTTAATTGATCATTTGCAGGCCAACACCCAAAAGTTCTTTTCTTAACCTGTCTTTTAACCTGGCCAACACCTCATTTTAAAACAACACAAAACTGATTTATTCTAGGAGAGGAATTGCTGAAAACTTGTCTCAAATTAACCAGATTATATCTTTTATTGATCAGCTCTACCTCGGAGTAGTCCTGGCTCTGGTTGTCATCCTCACTGGCATCTTTGCTTATTATCAAGAAGCCAAAAGCACAAACATCATGGCCAGCTTCAGCAAGATGATCCCACAGGTGAGAACCACCAGTGCCTTTCAACTGAGGCAAAAATTCATCTCAGTCATGCATGAGGGAAGCCCAGAAAGTCCAACTTGAATTTATCTCTTGGCAAATGACCCAGATAAACGTTCTGAATCACAAACCATTGTTAAAAAGCACACAGTGGTTGCTTTCATGGGTCTGTGAATTGTGGGATGCACATCCTTGTTTTCCATCCAGTGCTGGGTTAGAGATCCCAGCGCCCAGTTAAAACCTGTCAAAGGGTGAAATGGGCTGGGTTTCACATTTTGCAGCCCACTGCTTTTACCCACACACCTGATGTCATACAGCTGCATCCCTGGAAGGCATTTCCCCATCTCCAAGGCCACTTCCCATCTCAAATCTCCCAAATTCCAGCCTGAGCAGTCCAGCTGGATGTCAAATACGCTCACGTTTCCTCTCCATCGCCCTGCTCTGGATCTTTCCCAGAACAGAGAGGAGGATCTCAGTGTAGAGGGTGGCACAAAATTAATTCTTGTCCCATTTCTGTCTTCCAGCAAGCTCTTGTCCTCAGGGATGCCGAGAAGAAGGAGCTGCCAGCAGACCAGCTGGTGGTTGGGGACATCGTGGAGATCAAGGGTGGGGACAGGATCCCTGCAGACATTCGCCTCATCTTCACTCAGGGTTGCAAGGTAAACAGGGCTTGGAAGAGCAAAGGAAAGAGGGAAAACAGAGTTTGGAGTGGTTTGTTACACAGGAAGAATTCCTACACAGCCAATATGGGTTATTAGAGCTTTGATTAGACATAATTAATGAGGTCAGATAGCAGAAGCCTGAATGTGATGCTGAGCTCCTCACTCCTCTAGGACTGACACCTCCCTCCCTGAACATCCAGAAAGTCCATGCCATGTTCTGGCTCTGCTCTTTGCCAGGACAGGGAAGATGCACCAATACACAACTGAGAGTTTCCACTGGAGGCAGATCCTCAGAACTGTGGGTTTTCTCAGGCTGCTGCCGAAAATCCCACTGACAGACACACAGCACTGGCTGAACTGAATGCTCACAGACATAGGTTCTGTCAGGGACAACAGCAGCTCAGAGAAGAGGCACTGAAAGGTGTTGATGGCACTGATTATGAAAGAAGCTGCCACCTCACCTCCCGGGCTGGACACCACTGTGTACTGCTGACTTTAATCTGGGCATGTCTCCGTTTCATTAAAGGTGGACAATTCTTCACTCACAGGGGAGTCAGAGCCACAGTCTCGCTCCTGTGACTTCACCCACGAGAACCCCCTGGAGACCAAGAACATTGCCTTCTACTCCACCACCTGTGTGGAAGGTGAGCTGATCCTGAAACTGGGCATGGAAATCTCATTTTATCCTCTTTATCTGTTTCTCCACTGGCTCCAGACATGTTTATTATCCTGTGTGCACACCTTTACATCCTTTTATCTTTTTTTCTGGTTAATCTTTGACCTTTATTTAGCAACGTCAGGGGAACTGAATGTTTCCAATAGGAGTGTACAGAGAGAAGGGCCCTCAAAAAGGCACCTGCATAGGTCCAGCTTGGTCCTGCTAACTCATTTGAGAAATTATGTTTTGAGGAGCTTCAGAGAGGTTTAATTGCTCACATGACTTTTGACCTGAGCAGATTAAAGCATCACCTGTGAGGGTGGTCACACTTAGCATTCATTCCAACACTCAGTGTGGTTATGGCTGCACCAATGAATTGATTGACTTGGATTTGAACTGACCGTGGTTTCCAATTAATGGATTGATTTGGATTTGAACTGACTGTGGTTTCCAATCAATGGATTGATTTGGATTTGAACTGACTGTGGTTTCCAATCAATGGATTGATTTGGATTTGAACTGACTGTAGTTTCCAATCAATGGATTGATTTGGGTTTGAACTGACCGCGGTTTCCTTGCAGTTTTTCCACCAATGCCTGTTGGAATGTCAGGCTGCAACTGCCTCTGAGTGCTTGTGTGCCCTGGAGGTGACAGTTTTTGTCCCTGCAGGCACTGCCACCGGCATCGTCATCAACACCGGGGACCGCACCATCATCGGCCGCATCGCCTCCCTCGCCTCGGGCGTGGGCAACGAGAAGACACCCATTGCCATCGAGATCGAGCACTTCGTGTACCTGGTGGCAGGAGTGGCCGTCTCCATCGGGGTCCTCTTCTTCATCATCTCCGTTTCCATGCGCTACAAGATCCTGGACTCCATCATCTTCCTCATCGGCATCATCGTGGCCAACGTGCCCGAGGGGCTGCTGGCCACAGTGACGGTGAGCCCATGCTGGGCTTCTCTGCTTGCCACGTCAGCTCTGGGCTGTCCTTGGCTTGGAGAGGGTTGGGGGGTTCTTATTCTGAGTATAAACCCTTCATTTGGGAATTTTGGTGTAACTGAGTCATTCATCTTAAACCCAGCTGGGGTTTAAGTTCAAGTGCTGCTCTGCCTTGATGACTGCCGAGTACAATACGTGACTCATTTCCCCACCACTCATTCCCACTTGGAAGTGGGGACATTGTACCCTGAAAGTCACATGAAAACTCCACTTATTACCAATTGTCCAGCACTAAAGTCCCTGCCTGAGGAGCGGCACACCTGCTAAGCACTGCTGGCTCCAAAGCACCCCAGCAGCAAACAAGAAAAAGAATCAGGGCAGGATTCACAGAGCTGGTGACCAGCAGCTCCCTGCCCATTGCAGGTTCTTCCATCTTGACTGATAAGACATTCTTATTTCTATCAGCAGAAAGCAGGTTCCTATCAGCAGCAAATCAACCTGTGCTACCTACAGCCAAACCTCAGATTCTAAATTAAAAACAGCAGAAAAAAATACACGGCAGCCAACAAAAATGAAAAATCTAAAATATTATCTTAAAAACCCCGACTGAACAAACAACAAACCCCACAAAAGATCTACCAGGAGAACGTAATCTCGTTTCACCTGTGTGTAACCACACCTGGGTGACAGCTGGACCCCTTCCCTCCTGCAGGTGAGCCTGTCCCTCACGGCCAAGCGCATGGCCAAGAAGAACTGCTTGGTGAAGAACCTGGAGGCCGTGGAAACCCTCGGCTCCACCTCCATCATCTGCTCCGACAAGACAGGCACCCTCACCCAGAACAGGATGACTGTTGCCCACCTCTGGTTTGACAACCAGATCTACTCAGCTGACACCAGTGAAGATCAAACAAGTAAATGGGAAAATGGGGATGTGGGAAGGGGCAGGCTCCATCCTAGGATGCTCATTTTTGGTGGCTAAATCAGACATATCTTTCTTTTACACGTGGAAATCCTTCCTTAGCCATGTGGAGATCTGAAAAAAAATTAATATTTGAATTCCATTCACAGGAAGTAAACCTGAATGGGGTTCTACTCCAGAACCTTTTGCCAAGAGTACATTTAGTAGGGAATTAAGCAAACAAACAGCATTCAAACCCCTTTGCCAGCACTGCTAGAGGGAAAATTTATATCAAATTTTTTTTCCATGAAAGAACCTTCAAAAGAATAATTTTTTTCTGCAAATAAGTCAGTTCTGTTTTTTCACTGTTAAGCTTTTACTTGTGTCATGCAACGTGCTAAAGGATGCAATGTGTGTTTTGCTTCTCTCAGCCCAGCCCTTTGATCAAAGTTCCCCCTCATGGACAGCGTTATCAAAAATTGTCACTCTCTGCAACCGGGCGGAATTCCGGCCAGGACAGGAAAATCTCCCCATCATGAAGGTACTGCTGACTTCACACCAGCTTATTTCCCTTCCTCTGGAAAAGCAATTTTCTCTGTTTGGCTTTAACAATCTCCATTTTGCTGTGCCAGCCTTCTAAGTTCCTACTGATAGTGGTTTTATTGCTGTACACCCACAAAATTTAACCCAGGATAAAAACCCACACAGCCAAGAGCATAGAAATCTAGATTATCCTGAACTGGAGGAGATCCACAATCCCAACTCCTAGCCCTGCACAGGACAACCCCAAGAACCCCTGTGCACTGTCCAAACCCAACTGTGCCTGCCAGGAAAAAAGCAACACAAGGAGCAGGAACAGTAATTACTGCACTGTTAATTTATTATAGCAAAGGTAAACATGCTTAATTAATGTCTTTCCACATCACTGCTTGAAGGTAGTAAATTCTACTGACTGTTACCAGAACAAACCTGCTGTTTACTCACCAATGCCATCCTCAAGTTAATTTGGGTTCGTGCCCCAGCTCACCTGTAGTGACCTGAGTGTGACCCCAAATCTGCTTTACAGCAGCAAATGCTCTTTGCCTGTGTTGGCTGTGGCTCAGTTCTAACTCCAAGAGCAAAGCAGACATCCCCAAATTCTATTTTAATATTTTTCCAGGATAATTTGAACATAAAAATGTAGATTCCTTGTTGCTGAAGTGTGCAGCATGTCATGGAATTGTGGAAAAAATAAAATGTTTTCTTCCTTTGTGCCCGCAGAGGGTCGTGGTTGGAGATGCCTCTGAAACAGCTCTGCTGAAATTCTCTGAGGTCATTCTGGGGGATGTGATGAGCATTAGAGCACAGAACAGGAAAGTGGCTGAAATCCCTTTCAACTCTACCAACAAATTCCAGGTATGTTTCATTTTTTTTTTTTTTTGGAAATTGTGCCAGATTGTTTCTGTCACTGGGCCTGATGCAACCTGCAAGCCTTAATGGGGTAATTCAATGAGAGAGGAAATTCAAGCTATAATAAATACAGTTCATTCCATTTGATGGAAATAATGATTCCTTCATGGAAAAAGAGCATTAATCCCATGGAAAACTAGAAGCAAATGAGGACAATTTGAGCTCTTCCAACCAATCTCCTGTTTGTGGCACAGCTCTCCATCCACGAGACTGACGACCCCCATGACAAACGCTTCCTGCTGGTGATGAAAGGTGCCCCGGAGAGGATTCTGGAGAGGTGCAGCACCATCATGATCAATGGCAAGGAGGAGCCTCTGGACAGCGAGAAGGCAGAAGCCTTCCAGACAGCCTACATGGAGCTGGGGGGCATGGGGGAGAGAGTGCTGGGTGAGTGCCTGGGAAAATGGGGTAAAAAATGAAAACGGGCTAAAATCCAGCTGTAAAACCCATGAAATGGGGTTTAAAGTCTTGGCATGTCCAGCATGGCTGGAGAAATGGTTAAATGCTGGAGTTACATGGGCAAGAACAAACCCCCTCCTCTCTCTCCCACATTTTCCGGCCCACCACACCAACCTAAATACCTTTTCAGGTTTCTGCCACTTGTACCTGCCTGAGAACGAGTTTCCAGAGACCTTCCAGTTTGACACAGATTCCATGAACTTCCCCAGCTCCAACCTGTGCTTTGTGGGGCTCCTGTCCATGATTGACCCACCTCGTTCCACGGTGCCCGACGCTGTCTCCAAGTGCCGCAGCGCCGGCATCAAGGTAAGGATTTTACAGGGAAAAACACTACAGAAAGACTCCTTATGATTATTATAGGTCTTATTTAAAGTTAGGTATTATTTAAATTTAAAATTTAAGATCTTCCACCACATCGTCGCTAATTATCTTTCTAGCAACAGCTACCAAAAATCTCAACCTTAGTTAAGACCATTGTATAATTTCAATTTAGAAAGTCCCCAGAGACAAAACTTTTTCATTTAAGCGGGAATCAGGCTATAGGAACTGCACAAAACCCTCAAACCTGGAAATCCAAACTTGCAAAAGCTCAGATACTCTCTCATCAGAACCATTTCTAGAATACAGAACCCACACTGGCTGGAATTACTTGCTTGTAAACAGAGTAAGGCGATAGAAACAATTCTACAGAAGGCATCAGGACACTGCTTTGAACATTTAGCCAAAGGAATCACTAATCTCAACATTATTCAAGTGGAACCTGAAGCAGTAATTCCCCTAATTTCTCCCCCTGGGGACCCACAAGTAAACTTTCAGCCCTAAGCAGAGGTGAAATCTATCTAAATCTAGGAAAATCATACTTGGAATTGCAGACCTCAGATGAGATGAATCCCAAACCTCAACCCTGATGAAATTTTCCATAGCCTGAAGACAGATCTGGCAACTTTTCTTTAAGAAGAGCAAGAAAAGGCTGAGCCTTATCTGTCAGGACACCTCAGTCACAAGGATCCATTTTAAGATGCAATATTCGAACAAACCCTCCCCACTGAGCATACCTAATATAGATCATTATATAAAGGCTCCTTTATTCTGCATTATTCTAATCTGGCTGCCTGTGCCAGGTCCTTCCTTCAGAGCCCTGATAAAGCAGCCTCAGTAAGGGAGGCAGAGCCCAGATGTTGATCCAGAGCTGGGCAATTACCGCCCCTAATCTCCCTTTGCTGTGTACACAGCGCTGCTCTGATCCCAAAGTGCTCCCTGCTCCTCAAAACCGGACATCCCCCCTTATCTCCCTCCACGCTTTGGCCACTTGGCACTCGCTTGTCCCTTGCTCAGGTCATTATGGTCACTGGCGACCATCCCATCACGGCCAAGGCCATCGCCAAGAGCGTGGGCATCATCTCGGCCACCAGCGAGACCGTGGAGGACATTGCCAAGCGCCTCAACATCCCTGTGGAGCAGGTCAACAGGAGGTGAGAGCCAGCAGAGCCCGGCAGCACCCAGGGCCTCATTTCCCTGCTCCCTCCCCGGTGCTTTTATTCCACATCCCCTCTGCTTTCTGCTTTTTGCATGACACGTTCCCACTCTTGAGTCATCTCCACCCAAATGCGTCCACTGAGTGGTTTTTATCTTTGCTGCCCGTGAAGAAAATCTGGTGAATTATAATTTGCAGATCGTGGAAGTCGCTGTCACTGCCTGTTTGACAAAACACACAAAGTAAAATTCAGCATCACACGACCCAGTTTGGACCATCAGCCCAAATTCCTCCTTCACCCCTTAAATGGGGAAAAAATAACGTCACAAGGGAAGGATAAAAGCTCTTTGCAGAAGTGATGCCTTCCCCCGTCCCTCCCAGTGAGAGGCCTCTTTAAAATGCATTTTCTGAAGCTTCAATGAGACCCCTCAATATCCAGGTGACTGGTGATCCAGTGATCCAGGTGATCCACTCTGAATTTCTGCCTCTCATTCAACTCCTGCTGATTAACAACAAATGCCTCCGCAATTAACTCAATTTGCCGCTTTCCCGCCATCCAGCTGCACGCCCATCCCTGTGTGCAGCTATTTTTACCTTTTTAACATGAAAATTCACCCCGCCTCGCCCGTGGCTGTTGCAGGGAAGCCACGGCAGCCGTGGTGAATGGGATGGAACTGAAGGACATGAGCTCGGAGCAGATCGACGCGATCCTGCGCGAGCACGCTGAGATCGTCTTCGCGCGCACCTCGCCCCAGCAGAAGCTGATCATCGTGGAGGGCTGCCAGAGGCAGGTGAGGCAGCCGTGGCAAAGGCCACACACAGGCACCAGCCCAGGGCTGAGAGGCTGGGAGCCAATTCCCAGTGCTCCCTAAGCTCTGTTTATACTCTTTTCCCCGTGCCAGAACATTATCTAACAGATTGCCACAAACGCTGCCTGGACTCGATCCAAGGCACTCAAATTCCCGTTACAGCTCCTGGTGACAAAATGAGCTGTCCCTGGCTTTGGAGCTGTAGCCAGGGCATGGATTGTCCCTGTCACTCTGAGAAGCATGAAAAGCCTTCTGTGCCCTCTTTGGGGAAGGAGAATTCCCCCAGGAATTCTTTAAACCCAGATAAAAGTGACGGTGCTGCCACGTCCTCTCCTCTTATCTCTTGTGGCCACTCAGAGCCATGTCCTCCTGCCCGCAGGAATGCTTGGGGGTGGAATTGGTTAGAGTCAGTGCTGGGTGAACAGGTGAACTCACAGCTCTTTTCCAGCGTAGATTATTTGTGATTCTGAGGTACGAACCCTGCGGAACGCCGGAGTGTGATTTATGCACCACCAAGTCTTATCTGTGCTACTTCCCAGGGCTGTAAATCAGGCAGCAGGATTTACAGAGGGTTTGTCCTATCCATGGGCAATATTATGTAAAGCAGCCTGGAGTGCAGCCAGCACAGGAGGGGAAAAAAAAAAAAAAAAAAAAAAAAAAAGACATTTACAGAGCTCTGTAAAAGATGAAAATGGCCATCAAAAGACTCTCCACTCAAAAATGACATCTTCCAAGTAGATTTTGTGAATTAAAGCCACACTAGTGCTGTGCCTGGACTTTGTAGAGAAGATATTATTGTGGCACAAGATATTATTTTATTTTTGTAGTCGTGCCAGCACTAAGCTTCCCAATCAGCATTATCAGCTCGCTGGGTTTAAGCCTCGAGGGCTCTCCAGAGAGTAAAAAAAAAGAGATTTTTTTTCAGTTCCATGTGATTTTTATTTTCTGAATGGTCTCTGCTAGGCACACGGTGGGTAAACGTGTTCTGCACTGCTCAGACTCCCACACTCCTGGCAGATTTGGCTCTTTAGGGATGAGAAGAAACACCCTCCCCCAGCCAGTCTCCAGCTATGTTTAGTACTTAGAGCTTATGAGCTTTTCTGTACATGGCATTATTTATAGGTAGTGACACTGTGCTCAATCCCCCCAGGCACAGGAAATTCAGCATTTTATTAATCAGTTTGCCAGGCTTTGTTCCCACTCTGAACACCCTGTCTTGAACCCAGCCAGAAACTTCTGCATCAGCCAGAGCAGAGCCTGGAGCTGCAGGAGATGTTCAGGGAGATAACAAAGCAGCTGAGTTGGATAATCAGAGTTTTTCCATCTTTTGGATTAGTGGAGAAATTCTAGCACAGACTGAGGATGGCCAGAAGCTGTTGGGATAAGATGAGGACGGGCTCTAACTCAACAGTTACATAATTTATGAATCAGATGAAGCCTGGCTGTTTCTGTAGCACTTCGTTAAAAAAAGACAGGATATTTTGTGTTAATCAAACCTTCCCCAGATGTCAGAGGTGAACTGGGCTCTGCTCAGGCAGGGATGGACCATGTACATAGAGCAGGCATCCAAATCTTAAATCCTCTTTGTACCCAACTATCAGATTAATTATTTGAAATGCATCTAATTGAGACGTCCACTCTTTAGGATGCAGTGAGTCACATCCCTGAATTTTCCAGGGGAATTTTTCTACTCTAAAGGGAACCACACAAAACTCTGAGGTTGCTCTCCCAAGCCTGCCCAGCACCCTCCTGACCCCTGGCTGTGTTTGTCGTGGTACAGGGAAGATTCAGAACTCCCTATCAGCATTTTTCTGCTAGAAATGCAAAGATTGGTGATGGCAGGATTGACCCTCTCCTCCCAAACACACAGCTGGATGCTTTCATGTGTTGCAGGGAGCAGTGGTTGCCGTGACTGGAGACGGAGTCAATGACTCCCCTGCCCTAAAAAAAGCAGACATTGGGATTGCTATGGGGATTGCTGGCTCTGATGCAGCCAAAAATGCAGCTGATATGGTCCTGCTGGATGATAACTTTGCTTCCATTGTCACAGGAGTGGAGGAAGGTAAGGATGATGTTGTTTCCCACTTTTTGAGTGGAAGCTGCTGGCAGGGCCTCCTGATCCTTCCCTCATCTCTTCTCTTTCTGCATTTGTGGATTTGATATTTGGGAAAGCTGGGAATTAATTCCATTTCTACACATGACAATCAGAGAATAAGGAAATCATCTCCCTCTCTCACACACAATAAAGATTTGCATTCTCTGTTTGATCAAGCTTCAGACAAAAGCACTTCCTGACTTGTTCCAATGCACTTTGAAGCCTCACAAAGATATAAATTATTTTCTCCACCTTTTCCCTCTATTATTTTCTCACACATCACCTTCACTGTGCTCCACCTCTGACAGGAGCACTCATCCCACTCTTCTTTCACTGTAAAGAGCTTGTGGTTTCCATCACAACCACAGCATTTTGGGGAACAGGACTTTTCCCCTCAAACTTCCTCATCAAAAGAAATGTTTTATTACACTAGAGTTTTCAGAAGCCTCTAAGGAAGGGTAGCTTAAAAAACCCCAACAAAACCAAATTACAAACTGCACGAGGAAAGTAGAAATAAGCAGTAAATGTTTTCCCTTCATCTAGTTAAATTTGAATTTTATTTTTTTTCCCTGGAAAACACTGATAAAAACTCCCTTTGACAGCAGAATTTTCTCTTCCCTCCAGGCCGCCTGATCTTTGACAACCTGAAGAAAACCATTGCCTACACCCTGACCAAGAACATTGCTGAGCTCTGCCCCTTCCTCATCTACATCATTGCCAGCATCCCAATGCCCATTGGCACCATCACCATCCTCTTCATCGACCTGGGCACCGACATCGTGAGTGGGGAGCTCCAAAGTCATTTCCTGCTGGAATTCCCTGCCAGGCAGAGGGGCTGGGGGGGGAAGGCACATCCAGGACAGGGGATTTTGTGGATTTATCCTACAGCTGAGAAAGGCAGTGAAAAAAGGGATTAGAAGCAGCCAGGTGGAGAGAAAGAAGAGTAGGAAACAACAACAACCTGCAGGAGGGGAGCAGAAAGCAAAAACATCTGATTCAGGCTAAAATCAGCCCAGAACAGGCTGAACAAAATCAGTGAACAATTAGCAGTGTGTTTTAATCAAGAGATCAGAGGGATTTCTGCAGTTACCCCTGACATTCCACCCAGCCCAGCCCAAGGGAACTGGGAGACCCTCTAATCTTAAAGTCCTGTTCAATTATTGTTAATCTCCTCTAGCCTTTTACTGATCGCCAGATCTGTGCGAGTTTCAGATCTCCCACAAACCCTTTCCAATTAATAGGAATTAATTAATAGGAATTAATTAATTATTAGGAATCCACACATCCTCCTCTCCTTTCCTCTGTTCTGCCAACGCTCAAGAGAACCACTCGGCAACTGCAAATTGCTGCTAAACCTGGGAGAATCAGGCAAACGCTGGCCCCCAGGCCCTGAGGGTTTGTTTCTCCTGCAGATCCCCTCGGTGGCGTTGGCTTACGAGAAAGCTGAGAGCGACATCATGAACAGGAGACCTCGGAACAAGAGGAAAGACCGGCTGGTGAACCAGCAGCTGGCTGTGTACTCCTACCTGCAGATTGGTGGGTTGGCCTCCCAAACACTCTCTCGTGCCAGCAAAGCAAGACTCAAGCTGAGTCATTAAAAAAAAAATAATTTAGCAGCTGAAACTCAACCCCTTCCTCTGCAAACCCACCAGCCCCCTCCTGCTGCTCATTAGTCAGCAATAAAATGAGGTTTTATCTACAGAGGGCAAGAAATTCACAGCACCAAAACTCTCAGACTACCTTTAGCGTGTTTCATCCCCCAGTGCTCCTTAATTTCGGTTTTGAAAACTTTTGAAAATTTCCTTTTCACANCCTTTGTTTCTGCAGGAATCATGCAGTCCGTGGGGGCCTTTGTCACCTATTTCACCGTCTATGCTGAGCAGGGGTTCCTCCCCTCCACGCTGCTGGGAGTGAGAGTGAACTGGGAGAGCAGTGCCATCAACGACTTCGAGGATTCCTACGGACAGCAATGGGTAAACCAGCCCTGGAAATTCCCTTTTCAGCAAGCCCACCCACTTGCTTAAAATTTCCCCCCAAACAATGGGATAGGGAATGCTAATGAGGCTTAAATGCAAATAGAATTAGTTTTCATCTGATGTTCTCTCAGGAGAGACTCTTTAGGGCTCAGCTCTCTCACTCAGCCTCTGCTCTTCCATTCATTCTTCAATTTGCCACCTTCTCACCCTTAGCCTCTGCAAATGCACCTTCCTCTCTGCTCTTGATGGTTAAACCCCTCAAAATCCATCCTCACCATCCTCTCCCAGCCCTGCTGGTGAGCAGCACCTCTGCAGCCTCCCCCTCCCTCAGCCTGCAGAGTCACGAGGCACAGGAGGCATTGATAAATCCATATAAACACCCATCACCCCCGGGCTAAATCCATACAAACACCCCTCAGCCTGGGGTAAATCCATATAAACACCCCAGGGTAAATCCATACAAACACCCCTCAGCCTGGGGTAAATCCATATAAACACCCCAGGGTAAATCCATATAAACACCCATCACCCCCGGGCTAAATCCATATAAACACCCCTCAGCCTAGGGTAAATCCATATAAACACCCCTCACCCCTGGGGTAAATTCATATAAATACCCCTCAGCCCCAGGGTAAATCCATATAAACACCCCAGGGAAAATCCATATAAACACCCCTCAGCCTGGAGTAAATCCATATAGACACCCCAGGGTAAATCCATATAAACACCCCAGGGTAAATCCGTATAAACACCCCCAAGGAAAATCCATATAAACACCCATCAGCCTGGGGTAAATCCATATAAACACCCCTCACCCCCAGCTCTGCTGCAGCCTCGTGGCTCAGTCACGGAATAAAGCTGGGCCCAAATCTGATCATCCTGTGCCTAAACCTGGACTAACCCTGCACTCACACCCTGGGCACTGCAGTAAACCTCCCGTGGAAGTTTGCAGCCCCCGGGGGAGGAGGGAGGCTCTGATTTCAGGAGGTTTTGCTGTTTCCTTGGCTCTGCAGACCCAGTACCAGCGCCTGTACCTGCAGTGGACGGGCTACACGGCCTTCTTTGTCAGCATCACCATCCAGCAGGTGGCTGATCTGATCATCAGGAAAACCCGCAGGAATTCCATCTTCCGCCAGGGCCTCTTCAGGTGAGCCTTGCCAATGCACAATCCCAGAACTGTAAAAGCTGTAACGAGGGATGTGGGACTCCAGGCAGCTCTTTAAAATGTCATTTATTGTATCCAAGATGTGACAGCAGTGCAGGGTTGTGGGTGACAGAGCCTGTGCCTACAGCTGCCAGCTCCAGCTGCAGATCCTTTAATTTTGGTTACAATGCATTATATACTTTTATACATAAATATAAATTTAATTTTGGTTACAATGCATTATATACTTTCTTTGCTGAGCATCTTAACACCTATCAACCAATCTCTACCTTTGCTATCACCTATAGCCTATCATAACTACTATAATTCCCATGTTCATGGTACTATTCTCCAATCACTAAAAGTTAGTGTAATAAGATAGAAGTTGTTTTTCAGTTTTCTTGCAGTGGAAAATTCTGAGACCTTTTTTCTACTTGCCCCATTGGCAGTCTTGTTTGCCTATGGAATCTTTCTGCTTGGTAAAAATCTTTTTGTTTGTGCTCAGCTTATCCTTTGCTCTAAGTCATAAAACCCCCTTCCATCCAACACACCCTTTGCCTTCTCAGTTATCCAGTGAGACTGGCTCAGCAATTCTCAATTTACACATCTATCATTCTTCTCTATCAAAACTTGCTTCCATCTCCATTTCTCTCTCAGATTCTACATTCAGAAATCTTTCTGCCAAGCACACATATCTGTTAAACTTTCTTGTCAAGCTTTCATCCTTCCCAACACAGAATGGTTTGGGTTGGAAGAGCTCAAATCCCATCTCATCCCACCCCTGCCCCATTCAGGGACTCCTTCCACCATCCCAGGCTGCTCCAACCTGGCCTTGGGCACTTCCAGGGGTTTCATTTCCAGCTGCTCTGGGCACCCTGTGCCAGGGCCTCACCTGGGAAGAATTTCCCTCTGAGGGAAGGATTTTTTCCTATCTAATCTAATCCTGCAGTTCAAGTTAGCCTCCTGCTCCCTTCAGAAGCAGGTGAGCTCAGTGATTCGGCCCTCTCACTTTCAGTCTTTGCACAAAGATTAAGCCTGGCCTTAAACAATCACAAATCTCAGGCAAATATTTTATGACACCTCCCCTCAGCCCCTTTTCTACTTGAGGCTAGGGATTTTCTCTAAAGACATTGTGCTGGTTATTCTGAAAATGCGCCAGCTTAAAACCAACTCTCCATTCATTAAAATGTTTACTAGGGAAAAAAAAAAATGGGAGTTTCTCTTCCAGATTACTTTCTGAACTCCTTATCAAGAGATAGCAAGTCTGGACTTCCCTGAGATAACTTGAGGCTCTGAGAAGGGAGATACCAGCTGGCCAAACTCCCCCAGACAGTGCTGGCCGCCCTCTGCAAACCACCCTGCACGCTCCAGCCCCAGGAGAATTCCAAATATCGGCTGGGCCAGGGGCCAGCAGCAGAGCTGGCGCTAGCTCCCGGGGTTCCTGATAGCAGAGCAATTTGTTTTCCATCCTTTATCTGCAGCCACGGGGCCTACACCTATGTGTGCTTCCTCCTTGCACGAACACCTGAGTCGGGCAGCACGCTGCCAGGGCAGCAGGAGCTGCTGCTGGGGGGTCTCCACAGCTGGATTTGGGCTGGGAATGCTGCTGGGAAAGGCAGGAGCTGCTGCTGGGGGTCTCCACAGCTGGATTTGGGCTGGGCACGCTGCCGGGAAAGGCAGGAGCACCTGGGGAACGAGGCAGAGCTGCCCGGCCCAGCCTGTGCTGCAGAGCTCACCTGCACAGGGATGGCAGGGAGCCAGGAGGCTCCTGCAGGCACACAGGGGTTAACTCGGGCTTAGCTTAACTCTGGGTTAGCTTAGCCCTCTCACAGGGGGTTAACTCTGGGGTTAGTTTAACACCGGATTAGTTTAACCCTCTCACAGGGGGTTAACTCTGGGGTTAGTTTATCTCTGGGGTTAGTTTAACTCTCTCCCAGGGGTTTAACTCTGGGTTAGTTTAACTCACACAGGGGTTTAACTCTGGGGCTAATTTAACTCTCAGGGGTTTAACTCTGGGGTTAGTTTAACTTTCTCATAGGATTTAACTCTGGGGTTAGTTTAACACTCTGACACGGGTTTGACGCTGGGGTTAGTTTAACTCTCAGGGGTTTAACTCTGGGGTTAATTTAACCCTCTCACAGGGTTTAACTCTGGGTTAATTTAACTCTCTCTTGGTGTTTAACTCTTCCTCTCTGCTTTTCCTGCAGGAACAAAGTCATCTGGGTGGGGATATTTTCCCAGATAGGAATTGCTTTGATTCTCACCTACGGCCTTGGCCACGTTACAGCCCTGAACTTCACTCCACTCAGGTGAGTTCTGAGCTTCCCCTGCCCTCCTCATGGCCACAAAATGGGAGCAGGAACCCATGCAGCACCACTGCAGGATAAATATTTTAAAAATTCATTATATTCATCACTGTTTCTTGGCCAAAAAGGCCATTATGGCCATAATTTCCACATTCTCCTATGGGATTTCCTGCCGAGGATCCAAAAGCCACTTGTGCAAAACCAACATTTAAATATTTCTTCCAGCATGTCCAAGGTTTTGGTGAGCACAGACAGCACTTAGCTTTTATTTTAAATAGATCAGTCAGGTGATTTACTGCTGTGATGACACCAGGCAAAAATTCCTTCTGAATAGGACCTGGAATTAATTAATCAATCCTGTAACCACTCCAGGCTGGGAGGCTTTCCATGCACAGCATCAGTTTGAGGGATTAATTAGGAGAAAGAAAAGAGGCCCGAGGGGGCAGATGTGTTTTAGTGGCATTGGATGGCACAGACAGAGAGCCCAGGAGTGCAGCTGAGCTGTTCCCAGGAGTTTCTGAGTGAGACCTTGTGCCCCCACTCCCAGGTTCCAGTACTGGTTTGTGGCTGTGCCTTTTGCCATCCTCATTTGGGTCTACGATGAAATCCGGAAGCTGCTCATCAGGAGGCACCCAGGAAGTGAGTGAATTATTCATTTATTTATTAATTATTAATACATATTAATGTTATTAATGTAACATTTTCATTTCCTGTGTCTTTTCCCACTCTTTCACTCTCCTCCCCCCCTCAGTTGCCACTCTGCTCACAAATGAACCATTTTCCTCCAATCATCACTTCTCCTTTTTGAGAAAAAATAACCAATTTATTTATTTTTTTTAAAAATTATTATCCCCTCCCTTCTCCTGCAGGTTGGTGGGACAAGAACATGTATTACTGAAAAATCCTGAGACAGGAGAGCTTCTTCCCCTCCTGGCCCAGCCTCTGCTGCTTTCAAGTCCTGTCTGTGCAATATCAAGCATGGATCCAGCCCGTGCTGGGGCGAAGAGATTTCATGAATTCAGTGAAGAAATCAGGACTTTAGAGGCTGAGAAATTACCTCCCACTGTACTGTAAAGCCTGGAAATTGAAACACTACCTATTTTTGTAACTGCTACCATTTTCCCTCGCTCAAAGATGGAGTTGGAGAGAACTCTGAGAGGAAAACAATCCAAAAACAGGAATTCCACACACTCCAAGTCAGGAATTCCACACAGTCCAAAGACAGGAATTCCCCACACTTCAAAGTCAGGAATTCCACACAATCCAAAGACAGGAATTCCATGCACTCCAAAGTCAGGAATTCCACACAATCCAAAGTCAGGAATTGCACACACTCCGAAGTCAGGGATTCCACGCACTCCAAAGTCAGGAATTGCACACAATCCAAAGACAGGAATTCCACACAGTCCAAGGCATTAATTTGCACTGAAGGAGTTGTTTGCAGGTTTTTGTGCTGGTAGAACTGAATTCCAAGTGAGTGCACGCCTAGATCTGTTTTACCTTGCCACGGGTAACTGTGCTGTATAGGAATAATTTGATAATAAAACTTTTTTTTTTTTTTCCAGAAAACTCTTCTTTGTCTTATTTTTTTTTAGTAAAGACTGAGAGGAATGGGGTCACAGAGGAAAGACGTGCAGCCCTGCTTTTTTTATCTCTATTAACAGACTTGACCCATTCTGATAAAGGTGCCTTGAAAATCAAACCACAGCCAGCAGATTTGAGATCCCATATTCAGTGCTCACTTCCCAAAGGTGACAATCTCCAGGGCAAAACAGATATTAGAGCTGATTTTAGGGTTAGTTAGGTACAGGAAAAGTTCTTTTCCAAATCAGGCCTTTAATATGGTCACTTCAGCAAGAACCAGCAGGTCCCACTTCTTGTTTAGACAAATGATATCCCAATTTTAAAGCAAAAAAATAAATATTTGATGTTGTTATTTCACTTTTAAACTTGTATTTAAAAGTGAAATAACAACAAAAAGGTACAGGAAAAGTTCTTTTCCAAACCAGGCCTTTAATATGGTCACTTCAGCAAGAACCAGCAGGTCCCACTTCTTGTTTAGACAAATGATATCCCAATTTTAAAGCAAAAAAATAAATAGTTAATGTTGCTATTTCAGTTTTAAACTTGCAAGTTTAGGCAAGTTTTACAAAAGAAAGGAGGCAGAAGGAGAACTCCTGTTGCAGCAAAGAGAGAGAAAAACCAGGGGAAGAGCTGAGGGAGGGGAGAGTGAGGAATGTTTTCCAATCTAAAGCTGTTCTCAAAAATTTAAATTTACAGGATATTAAAATAAAACCTAAAATGTAATAAATTTAAATTCTAATAAAATCTAAAATTTAAATTTAAATTTAAATCTAAATCTAAAGCTGTTCCCATAAATCTAAATTTAAATTTACAGGATTTAAAATAAAACCTAAAAATGTAATACATTTAAACTTCGATAAAATCTAAAATTCATATGTTTAAATTTAAATCTAAAGCTGTTCCCTTCCCTGCTAGGAGACACTTTGCATTTTGCGACCTTTTTTCCCCTCCCATCAGCGCCTGGCGGGGCGTCAATTACTGCAATTATCAATTATCCATGATCCCGGCTATCAGCGCTTTTCCCAGAGGGACACGAGGAAGAGGAATTGCCGAGGGAGGAGGAAGAGCGGCAGCAAATGAAGCTGCAAACAGCGGGGCGGGCGCGGCTCGCAGATAAATAAATAAATGTGAATTATCGCCAGTGATGCAATCCCGGAGCGGGCACGGCTGCCAGCCCCGCCCGCCTCACACCCGGCACCCGCGCTGGTTGATTTTATCCGCTGGTTGATTTTATCTGCTGATTGATTTTATTCGCTGATTGATTGATTTTATCTGCTGATTGATTTTACCCGCTGATTGATTGATTTTATCCACTGGTTGATTGATTTTATCCGTTGATTGATTGATTTTACCCACTGGTTGATTGATTTTATCTGCTGATTGATTGATTTTACCCGCTGGTTGATTTTATCTGCTGGTTGATTTTACCTGCTGGTTGATTGATTTTATCCACTGGTTGATTGATTTTACCCACTGGTTGATTGATTTTATCCGTTGATTGATTGGTTTTATCCACTGGTTGATTGATCTTACCCACTGGTTGATTGATTTTACCCACTGGTTGATTTTATCTGCTAGTTGATTTTACCTGGTTGATTTTATCTGCTGATTGATTGATTTTATCCGCTGGTTGATTG
>VWZV01008877.1:34330-67622 GCA_013397155.1 Irena cyanogastra
TATGTATTTCATATATTACATTTTATTTACTTCTAAAACAAAAAAAAAAAAAGTTTTCTTGAAACAATCCATGGGAACGATGCCTGGAGAGGTTTTGTGGAATACCTTTGGAAAGGCTTGTGGAATACCCCTGGACACGTTTTGTGGAATATCTAAAATTAAAAGCACAGCGGCTGCTCTGCAAAATCATCTCCAGAATAAAAATCTGTTTTTTCCCTGCTGGCTGAAGAGCAAATCTCCAAAGAAATTTTTACCAAAAGGAATGTGTGGTGCTGTGCTCTGTGTCCTTGCAGCTTCCACCTCACAAACACATCCAAGGAAGCACAGGAAGGTTTTGGCTCCTGCTTTTCTTCCTTTCTTTGCTTTTTTTTTTTTCCTTCCTTTCTCTCCTGTTTTCACCTGGATAAATCCCCAGCACAAAAACCACATTGTGCTCCCAAAATGAAAAGAAAACCCAACACATTCAGGAGGTTTTGTCCTCGGGATCTCCCAACACGGCAGGAAAAATCCCCAGAGGCACAGGAAAGGGATTTCCCAGGATTTCAGGGCCGAGGGAAATTCCTGGAAACACAACCATGAATCCAGATTATTTCCAAGCTGTGACACTGGAAATAATCTGGATTCACGGTTGTATTTCCTGGAATATTCTTTTAAATACCACAAAGCATCCAGTCCCTGGGAAATGCAGCACCAGGGGAACTTTGGCTGCTCTGGCCTTGAGGAAGAGTCAAAGAAAGAATAAAGGAAGAAACAAAGCTGGAAAAAAACTCAGCAACAGAAGAGAGGGGGGAAAAAAAAAGGAAATTTGAGAGGAAAACTTAAAAACTTAAAATCCCAAATGGGATCCATCCATTTAGACACCAACTGACATTCCTGAGAGGAGAGCAAAGGAATTCTGAGTCCTGCCACGGCAGCTGGGAGCTGCCAAATGAGTGTCTCCATGTCCCCTCTGAGCAGGGCTGATGGGGAGGAATTTCCCATTCACATTTCCCAGGTCTGTAACCATTGCAGGGGGGAAAAGCCACTTAGAAGACCAGCAACAGAAAAAAAAAACCCAAAACAACAAAAGCCAGAAAAAAACCCCCAAAAAACCAAACCAAAACAAAAACCCGCAAAACCACAAAAAAAACCCAAACCCCAAAAAACCAAAAAAAACCAAAACAAACCCCAAACCACACAAATAAAATAAAAAAAAACCAACCAAAACCAAAACCCAACCCCAAAAAGAAAAGTAATAAAAGGCAGCTGATTATCTGGACCAACCACCTCAAACCCAGCAAATGCTTCTGCAACATTTTGCACCTGTAGGCTCAGTTTTGTTTTTAACAAGGATTGACAGGAGATGCTCCCTTGTGTCTCAAACATTTCTTTGCCACAGCTCTCTCCAAAGGCTGAGAGAAATCTCTGCTCACCCTGAGAGCTCTGAATGCTCCCTGTGCTCAATCACACCAGGATCTCCCTGAGATGATAAAATGTTCTTTGCCATCTGTTCTACCCTGTCCATGCCTGAGCAGAAAGCTGGGATCAGAGGTTTGCAAAGAAATCAGAATATTTACATCGTTTCCTTGCAAAGAAATCAGAATATTTACATCATTTCCTCACAAAGAAATCAGAATATTTACATCATTTCCAGCAAGGGCAGAGCCGGTGAACGCCTAAAGACAAGATTGGCTGTTTGTAAATCTCAGAGAATCTCCAGAGTTGCAAAATGAGGCTGGGCAGAAAGGAACTTCCTGGAGTTACAAAAGGAAAATGGACAAAAGGAACTTCCCAGAGTTACAGAGGGAAAATGGGCAGAAAGGAACTTCCCAGAATTATAGAAGGAAAATGGACAGAAAGGAACTTCCTAGAGTTACAGAAGGAAAACAGATAAAAAGGAAATTTTCAGAGTTACAAAAGGAAAATGGACAAAAGGAAATTTCCAGAGTTACAGGAGGAAAATGGACAAAAAGGAACTTCCCAGAGTTACAGGAGGAAAATGGATAAAAAGGAATTTTCTAGTGTTACAAAAAGAAAATGGACAAAAAGGAACTCCCCAGAGTTACAGAAGGAAAACAGACAAAAAGGAACTTTCCAGAATTACAGGAGGAAAACAGAAAAAAAGGAACCTTCCAGAGTTACAGGAGGAATATGGACAAAAAGGAATTTTCTAGTGTTACAGAAGGAAAAACAGACAAAAAGGAACTCCCCAGAGTCACAGAAGGAAAAACAGACAAAAAGGAACTCCCCAGAGTCACAGAAGGAAAACAGACAAAAAGGAACTCCCTAGAGTTACAGAATGAAAACTGACCAAAAGGAACTCCCTAGAGTTACAGAAGGAAAACAGACAAAAAGGAACTTCCCAGAGTCACAGAAGGAAAACNAAAATTAAAAGCACAGCGGCTGCTCTGCAAAATCATCTCCAGAATAAAAATCTGTTTTTTCCCTGCTGGCTGAAGAGCAAATCTCCAAAGAAATTTTTACCAAAAGGAATGTGTGGTGCTGTGCTCTGTGTCCTTGCAGCTTCCACCTCACAAACACATCCAAGGAAGCACAGGAAGGTTTTGGCTCCTGCTTTTCTTCCTTTCTTTGCTTTTTTTTTTTTCCTTCCTTTCTCTCCTGTTTTCACCTGGATAAATCCCCAGCACAAAAACCACATTTTGCTCCCAAAATGAAAAGAAAACCCAACACATTCAGGAGGTTTTGTCCTCGGGATCTCCCAACACGGCAGGAAAAATCCCCAGAGGCACAGGAAAGGGATTTCCCAGGATTTCAGGGCCGAGGGAAATTCCTGGAAACACAACCATGAATCCAGATTATTTCCAAGCTGTGACACTGGAAATAATCTGGATTCACGGTTGTATTTCCTGGAATATTCTTTTAAATACCACAAAGCATCCAGTCCCTGGGAAATGCAGCACCAGGGGAACTTTGGCTGCTCTGGCCTTGAGGAAGAGTCAAAGAAAGAATAAAGGAAGAAACAAAGCTGGAAAAAAACTCAGCAACAGAAGAGAGGGGGGAAAAAAAAAGGAAAATTTGAGAGGAAAACTTAAAAACTTAAAATCCCAAATGGGATCCATCCATTTAGACACCAACTGACATTCCTGAGAGGAGAGCAAAGGAATTCTGAGTCCTGCCACGGCAGCTGGGAGCTGCCAAATGAGTGTCTCCATGTCCCCTCTGAGCAGGGCTGATGGGGAGGAATTTCCCATTCACATTTCCCAGGTCTGTAACCATTGCAGGGGGGAAAAGCCACTTAGAAGACCAGCAACAGAAAAAAAAAACCCAAAACAACAAAAGCCAGAAAAAAACCCCCAAAAAACCAAACCAAAACAAAAACCCGCAAAACCACAAAAAAAACCCAAACCCCAAAAAACCAAAAAAAACCAAAACAAACCCCAAACCACACAAATAAAATAAAAAAAAACCAACCAAAACCAAAACCCAACCCCAAAAAGAAAAGTAATAAAAGGCAGCTGATTATCTGGACCAACCACCTCAAACCCAGCAAATGCTTCTGCAACATTTTGCACCTGTAGGCTCAGTTTTGTTTTTAACAAGGATTGACAGGAGATGCTCCCTTGTGTCTCAAACATTTCTTTGCCACAGCTCTCTCCAAAGGCTGAGAGAAATCTCTGCTCGCCCTGAGAGCTCTGAATGCTCCCTGTGCTCAATCACACCGGGATCTCCCTGAGATGATAAAATGTTCTTTGCCATCTGTTCTACCCTGTCCATGCCTGAGCAGAAAGCTGGGATCAGAGGTTTGCAAAGAAATCAGAATATTTACATCGTTTCCTTGCAAAGAAATCAGAATATTTACATCATTTCCAGCAAGGGCAGAGCCGGTGAACGCCTAAAGACAAGATTGGCTGTTTGTAAATCTCAGAGACTCTCCAGAGTTGCAAAATGAGGCTGGGCAGAAAGGAACTTCCTGGAGTTACAAAAGGAAAATGGACAAAAGAAACTTCCCAGAGTTACAGAGGGAAAATGGGCAGAAAGGAACTTCCCAGAATTATAGAAGGAAAATGGACAGAAAGGAACTTCCTAGAGTTACAGAAGGAAAACAGATAAAAAGGAAATTTTCAGAGTTACAAAAGGAAAATGGACAAAAGAAAATTTCCAGAGTTACAGGAGGAAAATGGACAAAAAGGAACTTCCCAGAGTTACAGGAGGAAAATGGATAAAAAGGAATTTTCTAGTGTTACAAAAAGAAAATGGACAAAAAGGAACTCCCCAGAGTTACAGAAGGAAAACAGACAAAAAGGAACTTTCCAGAATTACAGGAGGAAAACAGAAAAAAAGGAACCTTCCAGAGTTACAGGAGGAATATGGACAAAAAGGAATTTTCTAGTGTTACAGAAGGAAAAACAGACAAAAAGGAACTCCCCAGAGTCACAGAAGGAAAAACAGACAAAAAGGAACTCCCCAGAGTCACAGAAGGAAAACAGACAAAAAGGAACTCCCTAGAGTTACAGAATGAAAACTGACCAAAAGGAACTCCCTAGAGTTACAGAAGGAAAACAGACAAAAAGGAACTTCCCAGAGTCACAGAAGGAAAACAGACAAAAAGGAACTTCCCAGAGTTACAGAAGGAAAACAGACAAAAAGGAACTTTCCAGAGTTACAGAAGGAAAACGGACAAAAAGGAACTTTCCAGAGTTACAGAAGGAAAACAGACAAAAAGGAACTTTCCAGAGTTACAGAAGGAATGCAGGCCAGAGGCAGGGGAGGGATGAACTCTGCCCTTGCCCGTGGGGCTGGGGGGAGCAGCAGGGCTGGGCATTGCTGCCCAGGACAGGACAGGACAGGGCAGTGCAGGGCAGCACAAACTGCAGCAGCAGCAGCAGCAGCACCTCCCTGCCCGGTGCTGACACCTGATTAGGGCAGCAGGCTGTGGGACCAAACCCCATTTCTGCCCCATAAACTCAGGGAGCACTGCAGTGTTCAGGTTAAAGGAGAGAAGTGCAGAGGTGATAAATCCAGCTGCAAACTCAAATACAAACAACAAGGAAAGGTACAGAGGCGCCTTCCCCCCTCTCAGGATGGGTTTTTAAGTAGCAGCATCACAAATCAATTCTCCCACTTAGTGCTGCATCATTTATTCCCTTTAATCTGCCTTGCCTCCCACTTGTGAGCAGGTTAAAGATGCTCACCGTGGCATCTTCACAGCCTGGTGGCTCCCAGATCAGAAATCTTAGAGAGGCTTAGTTAAATTCCAAATCTGGGCAGAATAAACACGTTATAATCCAAATTCTGAATAACTGAGCTGGCAAGCTTCTTATATGATAGCTGGGAAGGAAGAAAATTTGCTTTCCAGGTCAGGTTTATGTTTGGCTTTTTCATTCAGCCTCACACAAAACATTCAACCTTAGATGGGTTTTTTACTATTGGATACATTTTAATTGTTATTATTACTGTTATTACCATCATCATTAGAACAAAGGAATCATGAGAAATACTTCTGTGCTAAATAACAAACAGAAAATGCAATTCCTCCACTCATCTCTTGCCTGTAAATTCCTCAGATCAGTTCTGCAGCCTCAGCAGGAGCAGACATTGCTCTCAGGCAGGTAAAAGCAACAATTTATTGTTAAGATGTGCAAGGGGGAGTGCAGCAGATTTTGAACCCTTCGAGCAGGGTGGGGTTGTTTTTTTTTTCCCTACAATTGCACTCCAAGCAAACCAAGAGTTAACTCCCTGCCTCATAAAGTGAGAAATCTCTGCTGAGCACAAAACCCTCTCTGCTCCAGCCTCAGCCAGAGCGGGCAGGTCTGATGGCCCTGCTGATTGCCCTGAGCCTCACAGCTTCCCTTCACCTCCTTTTTTGCTGAACAACATTTTCCTGGCACGGTTTCCTCCAGTCTGAACCAGCTCTCACCCTCTCCCCCTCCCAGCTCCAACAAAAATAATCCCAGCACTTTCCCCTTTCACCTCGGTGCCACTGACAACCCCTGCAGGCTGTGAGCCAGGAGAAAAGGGAGAGCTGCCTGAGATAAAAGGGAAAAGGGAGAATCTGAGGCCAAAACTTCGTGCAATGCAGCTGTGAAATTCAGTGTATGGAGGTGAATTGTGCTCTCTTGACCCTCAAAAATCTGTTCAGAACAAGGCTTCATGCTGGAGTTAGTGGGATTTTAGGTCCTCCTTCCTAACACAGAGATCCTGAAAAATTCATCCACAAACACCTGAGGTTTGTGTCCAAAAAGGAGACAGAGGAGTGCTGGAACTTTATTCCAATCAAGGGAGAGGCCATGGGGCATTCCCCTGGGGTCTCTCCAGTTTTTGGAGGATGCAGCCTCCTTTTTATCCCAATTTCCCAGCCCCATTTCCCTCTCTCTTTCCCCATTGCCTGAGGTACTTGAGAGGTTCAGACTTCCCAGAACCCCTGATCCAGAGATTTCCCTCTAATGTAGAACCCTCCCTTTTAATTTTTAATTCTTATGGAATTCAGGGTTTTTTCCCCCATTGTTTCTTTCATCTTTCAATGTCCAATTTCATTTATCAGCAAACCTACAGCTTCTTTGTAAAAGCAAATATCTTTTTCCATTCATCAATCAGTGGGACCCTTCCCATTGTTTCTTTTCTCTCTCAGTGCTGGTTTTACCCACCAGCAGAGCCACAGCTGGTTTGGAAAGTTTGTGATGTGGAGACTTCAGAAAGGGCTGCAGGAGCACAGTGAGGGTTTGTGTTCTGTGAAGTGAGAGTGTCTTCAGTGGCATGGACTTCTGGGGACACCTTTTCAAATAAAACCTTTTCAGACAAAACCTTTCCAAATTAAAACCTTTCCAAATTAAAACCTTTCCAAATTACTCATTGAAAACTCTTATTTTTTTTTTCTGATGCACCACCTCCAGTGCAAGAAATCTCTTTGGCAGACACCAGGGCACTCCTGATCCACGTTTATCTCTGCCAGGAGAGGAAGGAAAACGCAGAAATTCACATTCTCATGCAAACATTTGCAGACAGCTGTTCTCACCACGGTGTCAACAGCCACAAAAAGTCACAGCCAGCTCACAGCCTGGATTTATTCCTGCAATTCAAGAGGTCACTGGCATGGCCACTCCTGAGGGGCTGTGGTGCAGCAAAGTCAACTCAAACCAAGCTATGAGGAGAGAGAGACAATATTCCATGGAAAAAAAAAGGGATTATTTTGCCACTCTTGGGCTTTTGCATCTTGTCAGGAATTTCTTCAGCATTGCATCCTGCTTTACAGAGACCCCACTGAGCTGGTCCAGCCCTGTCCTCTGACAGCTCCCCTCAAACTGGCTCCATTAATTTCTCCTGGTTCCATTAATTTCTCCTGGTTCCATCAATTTCTCCAAGGGAAAACCCCTCCTTCTCAGTCATGCCCTATCTTGTGGGAAATAGTAGAGGTAAGAAGATTTTCAGAAGGCTGGGAAAGCCTCAGAAAGGGCAGAGAAATCAGAACCAGCTGCAAAGTCTGAAGGTAGAAAAAGTTACAACAGTACAGCAAGCAGGGACGTGAAACAACAGCTTGAGTTTCAGGCTTTGCTAAGAGGTGGTTTTGGTTAAATTACCACAGGAACAGTGAATGTGAGAGTTAAAATTATAGACTTATAGAGGGGCCACAAAAGAATCGGTGTTCCAGTTTACTGAAACAACATCTGGAAGGACTGAAAATCTAAAAATTCTGTCGTTGTCTTTGTTTATAATTCAGAAGCCTTGTTCCCCTGCTGGAGCTGGGCCTGCTCATGAACTTTTCCCAAAACATTCTTTTGCAGCAAGTGAAAAGCTGGCCCAGCCCCAGCAGCAGGAAGGAGCTCCCCAGGAACATAAATTCCTCCCCAGGTATTTTCTGGCAGCTCTGCACGCCCCTAATCACCCAATCCATCAAATTCCAGGCAGCAAAAAGTTTGCATGTGTAATAAAACTCAAATCCTTGCTCAGACCTCCACTGAGCTGCCTTCAACCTCATAGCACAAACAGCTTGAAAATGAATTTCAATCTGAAAGTGCAAAATATGAGCCAGGAATGAAACCCAAATAAACACAGAAATTCCAGATATTTCCCCCAGCAGATTGGTGAGCCCCAGTCCCCACAGCAGCACAGGTTCCTGCTGCAAAGTTTGCATGTGTGACAAAACTCAAATCCTTGCTCAGACCCTCACTGAGCTGCCTTCAACCCCACAGCACAAACAGCTTGAAAATGAATTTCAATCTGAAAGTGCAAAATATGAGCCAGGAATGAAACCCAAATAAACACAGAAATTCCAGATATTCCCCCCAGCAGATTGGTGAGCCCCAGTCCCCACAGCAGCACAGATTCCTGCTGGAAAGTTTGCATGTGTGACAAAACTCAAATCCTTGCTCAGACCNGAATTTCAAGGACAGCAATACAAATGTGATTTTTTTTTTCTAGAAGACCCATAGAAAAAACCAGTCTAGAATTTTGTCTTTTATTTAACAACCTGCTCCAAAACCACTGTGGTTTTTAACTAACACCCTTTGCACTGGAAAATGAATTAAATGAATTGCAGCAGGTGATGGTTTTTTTTTTTTTTTTTTCAAAAGATTTGGAAGACTGATTTCTTCTGTTTCATGAAAACTCCAAGAAAAAATCTAAAATGAACGGGAAAAATAATTGGTTGAGGTTTTGGGGTTGTTTGGTTGTTTGTTTGGGTTTGTTTTTGTTTTTGTTTGTTTGGGTTTTGGGTTTTTTGTTGGTTTTTGTTGTTTTGTTGTTGTTGTTTATTTGGGTTTTGGGTTTTTTTGTGGTTTTTTTTTTGTTTTGTTTTGGATTTTTTGTTTGGTTTTTGGTTTTTTTTTTTGGTTTGTTTTTTTGTTTTTGTTTTTTTCCTGAAAAAACAAAAAAGGATCTTGAAAAAGAGCCTGGTATCTATGACAGGCATTTTAGGAGCACAGGTGCTGAAGGTTGAAGAGGTTGTGCCCAGTTTGGGTGGCCTGTCCTGCCCTCCCTGTCCTGCCCAGGACATGCCTGTGTCTCCCACCCCTCCCTCTGCCAGGCTCCTGTGCCTTGTTCCCCTAAATAAACACCCTTTGGAACAGAGCTATTTCAACATTTATCCTCCTGAACCCTCCAGGTTAACTGGAAATTTTATAAAAGATGCAAAAAACCTTCCCAGGAGGAGGGGGCAGGACACCAGAGCCATTCCCAAAACAATGAGCAAATTCAGCCTCTAATTCTGTTTAATTCCCTGCAAAAATCAGAATTCTTGCACCAGCAAGACTCCCCAGCCCTAAAGGAGAAGCTTTTCCTGATGCCAAGGGGAATGGAATAAATATTCAGGGCAAGGAATGTGTAGTGAGGTGCAAAACAGACAGAAAAGATAAAAAAATATAGAAATTTTAATAGATTTCTCTGCCAAAGGAGGTGGCTTGGGCAGCTGTGAAATCTCTGCCCTGCCAGGCACCAAACCCAGGTGCTGGCACCACACCTGGGGGCTGCCCAGCTGAACTGGGCCTTTAAAACCCCAAGAAAAGCAGATTTGGTAACAGCTCTGACAGAAACAGCAGGGCCTGCAGCTCCACACACACTGAGTTTATTGCTGAGCCTCTGTCCCTACAAATTTCACCCCAAACCCTATAACTGCCCTTGTTTGGTGGAACCTCACTGTTAGATCAAGAAGCCAATCTCATTCCTCAGGCTCAGGGGGATAAAATAAAAAGTATTTTATCAGTCACCTGCTGCCAGCAGGCACGAAACCTCCTAATCTCCTTATCTTGACAATAAAAATATTGCAAGTGGTTGCATTATTTATTTTTCCAAGCTCGGATTTCTTCAGCCATTCCAGCCCTGCATATTCCCCATGTTTCTCCAGCCACCACTCTCGTAAAACTGGGAAAAAAAAGACAACTTTTGGGGCTGTGCAGCTGAGAAACGACAGGAAAAACCACATTGCTCTGTGCAAGTCCTGCTTCTAAAGCAGAAATTCCTGCCCTGAAGCCCTGTGAGCAGGATTTCTGATGGAGCAGTGAAACTTACCCAGGTGTGGATTCCAAATCTCAGTGATTTTCTGAGAGGTTTGTGAATCAGAGCGAGCACCTAAACAGCAACAGTCCTGAAGTGTGGATCCTAAATGTTAGGAAAATTAATCCACAAACACCTGAGGTTTGTGTCCAAAAAGGAGACAGAGGAGTGCTGGAACTTTATTCCAATCAAGGGAGAGGCCATGGGGCATTCCCCTGGGGTCTCTCCAGTTTTTGGAGGACGCAGCCTCCTTTTTATCCCAATTTCCCAGCCCCATTTCCCCCTCTCTTCCCCATTGCCTGAGGTACTTGAGAGGTTCAGACTTCCCAGAACCCCTGATCCAGAGATTTCCCTCTAATGTAGAACCCTCCCTTTTAATTTTTAATTCTTATGGAATTTAGGGGTTTTTCCCCATTGTTTCTTTCATCTTTCAATGTCCAATTTCATTTATCAAAGCTTATTTGTAAAAGCAAATATCTTTTTTCATTCATCAATCCGTGGAACCCTTCCCATTGTTTCTTTTCCCTCTCAGTGCTGGTTTTATCCACCAGCAGAGCCACAGCTTGTTTGTAAAGACAGACCCTTGATTCCTCTCTTAAATAAAGTCTGGAATGCATTTAGCAAGGTCCTGGCAGCTGTGGGACAGGGGGAGGATTCCAGAGGGGTGGGAGCAAACACTTGTGGAGCAGCTCAGCAGAAATGCTGCACAAACAAAAACCAGAATGTTCTGGGGGAGTAACTCAGATCCACAGCAGGGAATTCCCCCAAAGCAGAAAGCCCAATAGCCTCCAGAAGCTGCCTTTCCTTCTCCTGGGGGGAAAAAGTGCAGCCAGAGAGGAGGGGAAGGGGAGTTAAAGCTGAGTCAAACCCCCAGCAGGGCTTTGCAGCTGAGTCTGAGCTGGGCTCTGCTCTGCCTGCAGGGAAGGCTGGCAGCAGCCCTGCTTGTGTGGCAGAAAGGAGGAAAAACACCCAGAGTGCTGTTTCTGAAGATGCTGCAGCACTGGATCCCTGCAGCCTTCTCCTTTTATTTTACAGAGGAGGCTGCTCAGTGAGAATTTCAGTGTGTGAGAGGAGAAATGTGAGCACAACACTGAGCAGGGCAAAGCCAAAGCAGGGCCAGGCTGGGCCAGGAGGGGCACCAGAACCAGAGATCACATCAAAACCTTGCAGAAAGCAAATTTGGGACAGAAAAAGCTTTTGCAGACTCCTCTGGTCACAAAGAGCACGAGAGTCAGGTGGCTGCTTTAACCAAAAACCACTAAGCACAAAAATAACAATGTAGGGGCATCCTTTCACATTATTCCAGTCTAAAACTGCCAGTTCCTAAATTTCAGCCATTTAGGAGCTTTCCTTGGGTCTATTTTGATAATTTCCACCATTTTCACTGTCCCTAGCAACCCAAATCTATCCAGTAAATTATCTACCTTTTCCCCCACGCAGTGTTTTATTTTTCCCCCACAAATGAAGTAATCCTGAATGAGTGAGTTAAGGGCAAAGTACACTTTAAATGTCATTTCCTATGGCATTGTAACAGGTGATAACTGAAGGCCAGACAGGGATTTTATAGCAGGAAAATTGATCTGTGTCTGCCAGGTGCCTAAAGGAATTCCTGTGACCTGAGAGGGCTAAAGCAGGTTTGTTTGTGGGTTCTGGGAGTTGCAGGGCTGTCACACAGAGCTCACTGGCTGTGCTGGCAGGGACTCTGCTGACTGGGATCCACCTGCACGGGGCCTTTCATCTGAGCAGCTCCGGCTGCTCCCAGCACTGAATCCCTGCCAGCTTTGGAGGCACAGTGATGTAACGCTGTCACCTGGCTCCACTCACCTAAAAACCAGCTGGGAACCTGTGCCAGCAGCCCAAACAACCTCAGCTCCGATTTCCCACCAGCTCCAGATGCTCCAAAGCACAAACACAGACAGCTTTAGCAGCAGGAGCAGGGAGAGCAGCTGCAGCTTCCTGCTCCCAGTGAGGCTGATGCCTTAGGATTTCAGCTTTTATATTTTCCATCTATTTGTAACCCTGCAGTTCTTTAGTGTGTAACTCCAAACTCCATACCCAGTGTCAGCTGCTGCTTCCCCATTCTGGGCAGACACAACAATTCCTCTCCAGGCCTGGCAATCAAGGACACCTCACTGCCTCAGGCCAGAGAGATGGGAACAAAAGTGAGTTGGGGACAGCAAACTTGGGGTCAATGACTTCATTACCTGAAGCTGGAATTGGCAGATTAATCCCCAAAATGCAAATGGACCAAACTGATAAAAGTGTGAAACCTGTGAGTCCATTTTGGGTGTAGCTTTGTCTGCCCTAAATGTACCTGAAGGCCTTCAATAAACAGAACTGCTTTTTATTCTCTTAATTCTGCTTGGCCTCTGTTTTTAGGTAACCTAAAAAGGCATCACCAATTTTCACCAGTTCCAGATGCTCCATAGCACAAACATGGGCAGCTTTAGCAGCAGAACCAGGGAGAGCAGCAGCTTGGAGCAGCTTCTCTCTGCTCAGGTGCAGGGCTGAGGTCAGAAGTGCAATGATATTAAATTATTATTTCATTTCAGGGGTCCAGCTCAGTAATTCTGGTAAAGCTGGGGAGCTCTCTGTGCTTTAAATCTTCACCAAGCTGGGAGCAGCACAGCCCTGGCCAGAACCAGTCCCTTCCTGTGGCTGAAAGGAATTTTGCACTAAATTCCCAAGGGTCTAAACCAGCTCTTCCAGGTCAGGTTGGAATTACCCCGTGTTTCTGTCAGATCTGAGCTGCTTTGGAGGAAAGTTCATTCCCTCCTGAGCACACAGCTGGGATTTCTTGTCAGATTTCTTTCCTTCCCCCCAGCACCACCCAGGGAGGTTGAAGAATAACTCAGAGGGGAAGGAGCTGCTGGGCCCAGCTCAAACCCCTCCACAAGGTGAATTTCTCCTTGAGTGCAGGATCTTCTCAAGCCAGCCTCAAATTTCCTCCCAGTGCAGAAGGTGAATGTGTCAGGAAGAAAAAAAAAGGGCCACAAAAGAATAAAAAGAGAGGGGATTCCCTGCCCAAATAATTTATTTCTGAGCTTGGCTAAGGGGTTTGAAGCTGCAGTTTGCTAGGAGTAGGTGGAGAAGCCAAGGCAAGCAAAGGATTTATGACACTACAGAGTGTTCCTCGTTCTTACTTACTGCTGACCTACAAAACACAGGTAAATACACTGCAGGAAATCTCCTTAGGGTGGTAAATCATTGATGGGAGACATTGCTGATGGACTTAATCTGGATCCAAGAACGTTTGCATCTTAAATTTAAAATTATTTTCCCAGGAAAAAGGTCAAGGATTGTTTACTGAGCATGCAACCCTCCTTGGCTACAGGAGAAAAAATAAACTCTGGCTCCTCTGAAAAGATCCAAAAACCCCCAGAGGTCAGGACCTAATTTAAAGCAAAATAGATCAAAATTTCATGCAGGTGGAGCAAACCTAACTTCCCAGTAGCACTTAATAAGAGAGAGCCATGGTCTTTTTAATACAAATTTACAACTTCTGTCCTTTTTAATTGTCATCCCTCCCAGGATATGGAACCATACCTTAACCCAAATTCCAAACCTAACACTAAGAGAAAGCCATGTCTATTTTTAGCTCAAATTCACATCTTGTGCCCCTTTTCCCTGTGATCCCTCCCCTGAAGTCTAATCCTGACCCAAACCTAACTCTAACCCAAACCTAACCCTATGCCTAACTATAACTATAACCCAAACCTAACCCTAAGCTAACCCTAAGAGAGAGCCATGCCTATTTTTAGCTGCAATTCCCAATTTCTGCCATTTTTCCCTGTGATTCCTCCCCAGGCATCTAACTCTAACCAAAACCAAACCCTAACTGTAATCCTAACCCAAACCTAACCCTAACTCAAACCTAACCCTAACTGTAATCCTAACCCAAACCAAACCCCAACTGTAATCCTAACCCAAACCAAAATCTAACTGTAATCCTAACCCAAACCTAACCCTAACTGTAATTCTAACCCAAACCAAACCCTAACTGTAATCCTAACCCAAACCTAACCCTAACTGTAATCCTAACCCAAACCTAACCCTAACTCAAACCTAACCCTAACCCAAACCTAACCCTAACTGTAATCCTAACCCAAACCTAACCCTAACTGTAATCCTAACCCAAACCTAACCCTAATTCAAACCTAACCCTAACCCAAACCTAACCCCAACTGTAACCCTAACCCAAACCAAACCCTAACTGTAATCCTAACCCAAACCAAACCCTAACTGTAACCCTAACCCTTACCCAACCCTAAGAGAGAGCCATGTCTATTTTTAGCTCCAGCTTGTGCCCCTTTTCCCTGTGACCCCTCCCTTGGCATCTTTGCTGAGCACATTCCCCTCCGTCAGCCCAGCTTACCGAGGGCTGTGGCCACTCACCCTTCCTGCCCTTCCCCTCACCCCTGCATCCTGGGCACTTTGGTGCTCCAGGCTTTGGGAAAACAATCCCAGTTTCCCAAAAGGGGCTGACCCGAGTTCCTGGAGGCCTTTCACCCAACCATGTGTTGACTTCCTTGTTGACCACAGCCCCGTTATCAGCTCGCACCTCCCTGGCGCCGCTGGCAAAGGTCGGGCCCCACGCTTTGGGCTCTCCAGGGGAATTCAGGAAGAGCTGGGCACAAGAAGAACCTCCTGCCCCTTATCTGTGTTTGCCTTGCCAAGAAATGGGGTTATTGGCAGCTTCTCTGCCCGTCTGGCTCCCGCAGGTGTGGGCTGGGGAAGATGGGAGGAAGGAATGTGATGAGGAGTGATGGCTGCAGCAGATTCCTCCCAGGAAGCACAGCAGATCTGGAGGTGTTTTTGGGCTTTGCTTTGTCAGAACTTGCACTGGCTGGCAGATGGGTGAGGGGGAGATTGAGAGTTGAGGCCTGTTGCTTGTGGTGGATAAAAGTGGAATTTCTGGGGCTCTCTTTTTTTTTTCCCGAACTGCACATGGCAACAAGGAAAACCAAGTTTCTTCTTCCTTAGTTTGTGTTTCTTCCCGTCCTTCTAATGACTGGACCGGAAACCTGATTTATTTTAAGACAAGTTTTCGTCCTGCTTAATTTCTTCTCTGTGTACAAAATATGGACACCCCTTTCCCAGGACACAAACAGCTAAAAACTTCCAAGATTGTCACGTAATTTTCACATAAACACAGGGAATTCTCACTCTGTGACCACCAGCACGTGAAGCTTACTGGGAAATCTCAACAGCCCTTTGCTTCTTTGGGTACCACAGTGAAAAAATACATTTGGTTATGTTTTTGTTCAATTCAAAATATTTACAGCAACAAAAGAACTGTGTAAAACCAAGTGCTGCAACTTTAAAATTGCTCGTGAGTATTTGTGAGATCAATGAATCCCTGGGTGGTGTAGAGAGAAAATCTCTGCCCTTGATAATTAGGTTTTACAGCCTGTTTTATTTTGCCAGGAGAAGCCTTGAGGAAGAAGGGTTTATCTGGAGGTTTTACAGTTTTACACACGTTTCTAATTGTGGTAGGTATCCAAGTTCTCAGCACAACAAATTGACAGGAGTGATGAATCAACAGGTCTGTGAGAGCTGGGCCAGGGTCCATCACGTGAAGATAGGAGCTATCTCAGGGGCTGTAAAGTGAATTAGAGGAGCAGGTGGAGTAAAAGATAAAAGCACTATGAACCTGTTAATTGAACACTTTGACAGTGCCAGAAATAGGACTGCTGTGTGAAAGATGAGTCAGCTCGGGGCTGCAGCTCGTCCTTGTGCCAAGGTGTGATTCACTGGGAGCATCAGGGTGCATTTATCAGGGCCCTGCCTGCCTCCAGACTGCCCTCCTGCTGCACTGGGTCAGTGAGATCATGATCTCAGCAGTGAGGCATCGCCTGGCTCAGGGCCAGCAGCCCAATAAGTTCAGGGTATCACCATGGAATGAACCAACAGGCTCCAAGGGCAGTTCCCAGCTTCTTCTTCTCACAGCGTTTAAAACTCCTTAAATTAAAACTCCTTAAATTGAAACTCCTTAAATTAAAACTCTTTAAATTGAAACTCCTTAAATTAAAACTCCTCTTTAAATTAAAACTCCTTAAATTAAAACTCCTTAAATTAAAACTCTTTGAATTAAAACTCTTTAAAGTAAAACTCTTTGAATTAAAACTCTTTAAAATAAAACTCTTTAAATTAAAACTCTTCAATTTGAAACTACCCAGGGGCAGCCTCTGAGTGCCACAAGCAGCACCAGGAGCCCTCTGTGGCAGAGGTGACACTCTGGCAAGGTGGGACAGCAGCTTCAAACCAAAGGCTAAAACCAGCAGCAGCTCATTTCACACCCCAGAGCTCCCTCCCCAGGGAACCCAGAACCCCACAGCAGCACTTGGTGCTCTCCAGGAGGGGCTGAGCTTTGCTGTGGGTGTTGAAAAGAGCCTTTTCAATCTCTGTCAAGAGAGGCACAGCTCAAAGAGACCCAAGGAGAACCCGTGACCCCTCTCCAAATGCCAAATTCATTGACCCCACACTCCATCTCTCTTATCAGCAGTCCCAGGGAACTTCACTGCTTCTCCAGACTCTGCTGGGCTTTCAGGAGGTTCCACAGCACCGTGGAAAACGAGCAGTCAGCAGCAAATACTTCACAAATGCACTAAACCCAGTGGCTGCACCACTCCTCATTTTATTAGATCTTTCCAAGAAACTCTTAAGAGAAACTCAGTGAAACTCTGGTTTTTGCATTGATATCCTTTGAGTTTGTGGGGGGGGGAAAAAAAGACCCCAAATATTTTGAAATTCTGATTATATTTTTGCTTACAACTGAAGTTAAGAAAACAAAGGGAAAAAACTTAGAGCAAAATTCCACGTGCATATCTTTGGTTTGGTTTAAATCAAACCAATTTACTCATTGAAATGTCGCCACAGTAAAAATTTGACGTATTTTATTTACAGCTGCCTTCCACCCTGCCTTTTACAAATAGGATCTGGAGCCACAAGGCACAGAGATAACTTTGTCACCTCTTGGGGACCAGCTTTCCCATGTGTATCAGAGAGAGATTCTTACCTCCAGGAAGGATTGTTATGAACATATCTGCTGAAAAATGTAAAAAACAAAGCAAGGATGGGGTTTTTTCACTGCCACGTTCCCCAACAGGCAACCACAGTGAGCTGCAGGGGTTTTGCAGTGTTTGCCTGCTTGTTCCCATCCCCAAAAAATCCCTTTGAGCTGCCAGGAAGCCCTGAAATTTTCCCAGGGTGAAAGTGCAAAGGAAGTTGAACAAACCTTTTGTTTTTTGGGAGCGAGCTTGGAAAATGTGGAGCCACCAACAGGAGTGGCAAAATCCTGGAGTTCCTCTGGATCCAGCAGTGGCAGCAAAGCTGAGAGCTTCTGTCCTGGCTCCTGGGCACTCAAATCTCACTCTGTGAACACCCTCTGGGGCTATGCAAGGAGCAAACACAGCTCTGTGCCTAGGAGCCAGGCTCACCGAGCTCCTCACACTAGAACAAACCAGTAAACACTGCCCTGAGAGCAGAACTGGCTTTGCTGGGCTGCCAAGGGGCTGTGCTGGCCCAGATCTTGTGTTGCTGCCCTTCACCTGGAGATCAGGGATGTGGAGAAGAGAATTCTGCTCCTGGGCCATGGGGACAATTCCCTCCTCACAGCCCTGCCCTCACACAGACAGGGCAAGGGAAGCAGAATGGTAGCAGGGATATTAAAACTTTAAAATCAGGCTGACAGAGCACTGAACACCAGCAGCTGTCCCTGCAGAAATAGTTTCAGGGGATCTTTGCTCAGAAAAATCACATTTGTAGAGACCTTTGAGGTCTCTGCCAGCAGAGACTATTATTACTATTATTATTATTATTATTATAATTATTATTATTATTATTATTATTATTATTACTGAGTGTATTTAAATGTGCACAGGCCAGGTAGGGGTGCTGGGCAAGGCTTAAAATGATGGCTCTGAAATGCTTGGAAAACTCACAAATATCCTTCACATCAGGGATCAGAAAGGCTGCACAGAACACATTGGAAAAACGAGGTTCTGATGCCACATGTGCTCTTCTGCTTATTGCTTTATTGACTTAACAACAAAACCCACAAAATCAGCAACACCAAGGACTTCAGCCTCCTTCTCCAGCCTACAAATTACTGATAACCCACAGCAAATGTGAAAATGTTTCAAGGTTAAGCAAAAAGAATATGGATTCCTCGTCACGTATTTGACCAAATACATCATTAATTAAAGTATCTGCTCTGATACTTCAGGTAAAGCTGCTCCCTCCCCAGTCCAACCTTGTCCATTGGCCAGGATAAGCTCAGCTCCTCCAGGAAAGGAGTTGGTGGCTGTTTAATGTGCAGAACATGAAATACTCCTGCTCCTGTCCCTTCAATGCTCTGAGAATGCAGCATTTATTCCTCTTTATTCCAGCTGCAGGGCTTCATCCCAGCATCAGAAGAGGCCTGAGCTCCCCAGGCTGGTTTGATGTTTGCTGTCTGACAGAGAAATTCAGAATGAAAGCTGAGTGGAAATTCAGTGGACACCCAGAGCCACCACTACAGCCAAATCCAGCAGGAATAACCCAGGGCAGGACCTGCAGGATCCAGGCAGCTTCAGGCCTTTGCAAACCCGCTGCAATTCTGAAATCTGAATTTCAAAATAATGCAAATGACCCTCCCATAATTACACCACACACCGTTATTAATTTCAAACTCTCAGCCTCACAGCCTAAAAAATTCATCAGCTGCTGGAGGAAAATGTTCAGCTCAGAAGAAATCCTGCTTATTTTAACTCCTGGTTTATTCACTGCTCTAAACCAGCACACATGAAGGAAAACAGCTGAATTACCTGAATTACCAGGGACTGAGGCTTGCTGCAGGTTCACCAGAGCTTCCTTGATCTCACAGAGGGTCTTGGCAAGGGGGGAAGCTGCCACCAGAGCCTCGACCTCCAGCTCAGTCAGATAAGCCAACTGCAGATCTAAACCTGGAACAAATTTGGGCATTTTTAAGCCTGAAGGAAGAGGCTCTTCATGGCTGCAGGAAGGAAATATTGTCCTGGGCAGAGGGAAGGCTGTGAGGGTCACAGAATGATGGTGTGGAATCTTCCTGGCCTCCCCAAATTAGCATTTAATTATTGTAATGACACCCAGACTCTTCCCTACAGGTGGTCACTTAATATAAAGGTGTGAAGGGTCTGTAGGGATGGAAATTCCTTGACTTGTCTCCTACAGAAAAGGATGTAAAGGGATGGAAAGTCCTTGACTTCTCTCTGCAGGGGACAGAGGAGGCAGAAGTGGCTGCCCTGAGATGGCACCTCAGCAAAAAAAATTATATGAAAGTAAAAAATAGAATAAATGAGGAAAAGTAATTCAGCATCTGCTGTGTTAGCAAACATGGACACCCCCTTTTACCCTCTTAGCACAGAATCAGCCTCCTGAAAGCACCTCTCAGCTGGGGCACTGCCCTCACCATGCTCTGCCCTTACCATGCTCTTCATGCCCAGGCAGGCTGGGAAAAGCATCTTTCCTGCTGAACAGCTCCCAAAGCTGACACAGCTCAGGATCCTGTGGGATAAAAAGGGCTCAGAAGTTAAAGAAATGGGAAAACTCCCAGAAGGGTAAAAGGTGACCCAAAACCAGGCACCTGCAGCTCACCTGCACTTCTGGTTTCTTTTCACTGGGCAGGCTGTGCAGGGAGGGCACAGCTCCCACTGCAGCCTGTGCTTGGGTTTTGAGCTCCACCTCTGGATCTGCAGCTCTGTTCCTCTCAGGAGTGTCCCCAAGCAGCACTTCCAGAGCTGTCACTAACTCTGCCACCTCCTGCCATGGGGCACCTGATGAACCCAACAGGGAATTTCAATGGGATTCCCTAGAACCACTTGGAAAACTGTAATTATATCCAGAACAGCACCAAGAGCAGGAGCCTTTCTTTGGAAATTTCTCAGGATGCCTCATTTTGTACAACGTTTCCAAATAACTCCGTGCTCACCTGATGCCTTGGGAAGGCTGGCCTAGAGCAGAGGCTGGGCAGAGTTACAGAATAAAGCAGGGATTTATTAAAAGGATTTCCTCCATGGATGCACCTTGGGCAGCACAAGAGCCCAGCCAGGGCTGCACCCAAGATGAACCAAAATGGTCCCAAAATGCAGCCCGGGCACGGGCTCTGTCCCTGGGATCAGTTCTGCTCCATTTGCACCTTGGAGTTCATTGTCCAATTCCAGCTTTAGCTTCTGCACTCCCATCCTGCTTGTTTTTCTCTCTCCAGCCCACGTTGTTTGTGCTCTTGGGCTGAGGTTTGGATCATTTGTCCTTGGTCCCCAGCTGGAGCAGGAATTGTTTTGTCTCCCTGCTCTGTGCAGAGAGCTCACCATGCCCTCATATGAACTGAGACCCACACACTAAAGCAGCACAGAATTTGAAAAATACAAAAGCTAAAACCTGAGACATCATACCCCTCCCTGAGCTGCCAGACCTCTCCTCTCACTGAGCTCAGGTGCAGACAGGCTGTCAGCTCTTACAGAACAATTTTCTGGGCTCTCTCATGTGGATGATTCAGGTCTTTTTTTTATTAAAAGCATGCTGCTGTTGCCCTCTGCACCTGTCCTGCCTCTGCACCTTGCTCCTCTCACCTGGCTGCAAGCTGTTGTTCCCGTGTCCATCCCTGAGCTCAGCACCCACTGCTGCCCAGCTCTGCTCTGCAGCTTCCTGCCCACCAATCCCTTCCCTGGAGAAGGCTTTCAGGGCTTCCCAGTCCAGAGCTTGCACAGTGTCCTGTTCACAGAAAGCAGCAGTGTTACATTTTGCAAACTCCAGAATCCACATTCAGCCCCTCATATAATGATGCCTTGTGAATCTAACCTAGAACAGAGGCTAAAGGAATTAAAGAATAAAGCAGGGATTTATTAAAAGGATTTCCTCCGTGGATTCACCTTGGGCAGCACAAGAGCCCAGCCAGGGCTGCACCCAAGATGAACCAAAATGGTCCCAAAAAATGGACAAACGGCCTTGAGATCTCTCACTTTTATCAGTTCTGGTCAATTTGTATATTGGAGCTCATTGTCCAATTCCAGCTTTAGCTTCTGCACTCCCATCCTGCTTGTTTTTCTCTCTTCAGCCCACGCTGTTTGTGCTCCTGGGCCTGAGATTTGGATCATTTGTCCTTGGTCTCCAGCTGGAGCAGGAATTGTTTTGTCTCCCTGCTCTGCGTAGAGTTTCTATCCCCTAATATGAAGCTGAGAACCACACACTAAAGCAGCACAGAATTTGAAAAATTTAAAAGCTAAAACCTGAGGCATCAATAAAACCACATAAAAATTTATTTTATGCCAAAATAAACTACAGAAAGGAGTAATACTCATCCTTCAATAAACTTTCACTTCAGGCCAACCATTTTTCTTAGGATTTTCATGGTTCCAAGGCTCCCTTCCCTTCTCCCCACTGACCACCAGGCTCTGGATCCTCTGGCTGATCCCGTTGTGGAACACCAGCACATCCATCCTGTGCTTTGCCAGCTGAGAAGCCAGGTGCAAATTCTGATCCTCCAGCTTGTCATAGAGGGTACGGACACTGAAATCCTCCAGGAGCCTGGGAGTGAAGCTGATTTCTGCAACACCAGGGGAAGGCTCCCACTCAAACACTGCACACGAGCTTATTTGGGTTTATTTCCCACACAAGGCGCTGCCTGTCCAGAGGAATTTTGTGTTCTGGGAGGAAGGAAAACGGATGAGGCAGGAGATGTGAGAGAAGGTCTCGTTCCCTAGCGAGGGGGAGGATGACAGAGCGTTACTATCAGCTCCTAAACTGTCCAGAAATCTGCCGGGATGCTCCCAGAGCTGTTCCTGAGCTGTTCCCAGCATCGCCGCCTGCTGCCATCTGCTGGGCTCCGGCTCTGTTCCCTGCGAGCATCCCGGGATTCCCGAGCCGAGCTCATTCCCAGAAAGCAAATGCCTTCAGGGAACACAACAACCAGCAGGCAAAGCCAAGAAAAACACTTGTAAAAATTTATTTTCTTCACCCGTCACCTGAACTCGCTGCTGTCTTAAAGGGCTTGTCAAGGCTGGGAATTCACTCAGCTCCTCAGGGGAAGATCTCCAACCCATCCCAAAGACAGGGAGCTAAATTCCCTGGAATAAACCCAAGATGGAAGCGTGTGTGCCTGTGGAAATGCACACAGCAGAGTGCCCGAGTGCCTCCTGAGAGTGCAGGAAATTCTGGGTGAGCAGGTGTCAGAATATTGCACCTGAGAGAAGAAAATGGGGAGGAAATAGGGAAAAAAAAAACAATGGGAGAAGACCTGGGGCTGGCCCAGCACTTCACCTGCACTGGGCACTGCTCCTTTCTCTCCAGAGCCAGCATCTTCTCCAGATCCACGAGCTCCAAGCATCTGGTAGAACTTGAGGCTGAGGAGGGTGGCGAAGAGGGTGAAGAGCATCTCAGTTTTCTCGGGAAGATCAGACCCCAGCTCAAGCAGGGGGTGGATTTCCCGGGTAGGTTTTTTTGTAGCTCCCTGCAGAGGCTGGACTTTACCTGTCCTTCAGGAGGATGTACTCTGGGGGGATGTGTGGCTCGCCCAGGCTCCTCCAGCGTGGCTTCCAGCCCTTCAGGGGGCTCATTCTGGGGCTAGCAGGCTGGAACACGATGGCCAGGGTGGTCAGCACCAGCACGAGGAAGCCCAGGACGAAGAGGATGGCTGGGGAAGACAGGAGGGAGGGCGAGAAGTGGGAAACACAAAAAAACCCCACATTCAGCACCTTTCCTATTCATTTCACTTCTGCTTCTTCTGGGGGAAGCTGGTGCAGGTGGATGAGGACCAAAGTGTTTTAGGAGTGAAGTATATATTTTTATATGATATAAAATCTATATTTTATGGAGCCAGGATCATGCTTGCACACCACACTCCCTTTTCTGTTGTTTCCTTCAGTCCCACTGAAGGATTGGTGTGTGCACAGCGCTCACACCCACGCCTGCCTTGGAGCACAGACCTTACCTGACCTTGTGTTTAGCTTTTAGTCAGCTTGGAAATGATGGATTTCATTTCAGCTGGGTTTATCATGGAAATACTCTGTCATTTTCTGCTTTCCAGCCAAGGGAAACAAAGCCCTCGGTTACCTGGGCTCTTCAAACAGGGCGTGGGGAGAAGCACGGCTGCTCCTTCCCTCTCTCACCACCTCAGCTCCTGCACAGGCAGTGCTTGGCCAGACAGCAGTGAATTTGGGAATCTCCACAGCAGCAAGGAATTAAAGCTGACAAAGCAGTGCTTTGGTGGCATTTCCAAAGAAAACACTTATTTAAACACACTTAAAGAGGACAAGACAGGTCATGGGTAAGAATGGAGGCTGCGGGTGGGGATCTCAGAGTTTTGGCTGCACCTGTGATAGCAGCCCAGTTGGGAGCCAGGTTCAGCTCCTGCTGCTTCAAAATGCCGTGTCTGGCCAGCTGGAACAGGGAGGAGGGCTGGAAGGACACGTCGCCAGGGTCACAGCTCACGTTGGCTTCGTTCACTCTCACAATCAGGAAGTGCTCCTGAACGGAGCTGTCCCTGAAAACAAATGTGCCAGGCTCCAGGAAAACATGGGCAAACCTGGAAGAGAGAAGTGAGGAAGGTGCCAGCTGATCCAGGCTTCCTTCAGGCTCCATCTGTGAGGATGGTTCAACACAGAGGCTTGAACACAACAAAATTTGGCGTTTTCACCAGCAAGGACCTGCTGGTTCTGTCAAAAACTCCCTCTCAGGTCCTGCCCACAACACGGTTGCCCACAGCAGGTATTACCAGGAGATGTTGAGCTGAGTCTCCTGGATCAGGTGGTGCAGCCTTCGGAAGGGTCCGAAGTCCCAGCCCGGGTTGTTGTTGTAGAGATGCTGCTTCTGGTACACGGGGTAATGGCTGGAGGCACGCTCTGGGGTGGGGCAGCACAGGGTCAGCAGCTCTGAGCCACCTCAGCTGGGACAGCTGGCACTGGGTTGGCAAAGAACTGTGGAACTGCTTTTGTAGGGCCATGCAGCATCAGCTCATTGAACTCAGTTTAATTACTGCCCCACAAAGATTTATGCTGTCTAACACAGAACCAGTTTTATCTCACTCTACAGAAATCCAGTCAAAAAGTGAAACCCCTGGCAGAGCCCAGACTGCAGTTCTGGGATCCAGGAGGTGAAGGGATGGATCCAGGCAGGGTGCCCAGCGTGGAGCCACAGCTCTGAAGGGGTCTGGGCACACAAATGTGCTCAGCCCCAGCCACACTCACCCTGGGAATTGATGCTGAGCTGGAAAAGGATGGTGTCCCCTGCTTCCAGACACACCACTGGGTTAGGGATGAGGGGCAAGGCCTGGCTGTCTCTGGGGGAACTCCTCTGGGCTCTGTGCCCTTTCTGCAGCTGATCTGAGGAAAAATCTCCTGCCACAGGCAAGAGAAGAAACCGGAATGAACCCTGAGAGCGAGCAGCATGTGACAGCACCCGAGCCTCGGCAAGAAAGAATTATTTATTTTGTATCTGTGGGCAGTTACAGCTCACAAAGCCAAATCCACGCACCTGCCAACAGATTTGCCTCCAAACAGAGTTTCCTTCTAGTTCCTTGGAAATCCAAAATCCTGCAATTTCTATCTGACCCCTTCCCAGGGAGTGACCCATGCAGTCAGGGAATTCCCCACTGTTTAGTCTCAGACAGAGCAAGGTATTTCCCTGCTTTCTAAATAATTTGGAGCATCTAATAATGAATTCTCTCTGTGCCAACTTGCTGTCCAGTGTCTGTGCTCACATGGGAGGAAATGGAAGGCTTGGTGTGGCTGGAATTTGGGTTCCCTCTCAAGCCTTACCCATGAGAAATGCATCCAGAGCTTCTGTGCTGGAGACAATGAAACCCAGCACTCCCTGGGGACTGAACAGAACCAAATGCACCCTCTGGCTGCTCTGCACGTGCTCATCAGGGCCCAGAACGTTTGACACCTCCTGTGGGAAGCAGAGGGAACTCTGATCACTGATTCAATCAACCCTGGTTTGTGGCCAACCTTCAGTGCAGCTGTAAAAGGCTGCTCTTGGAAATTTCCCCCCATAACTCAGGAATTGTTATTTCTCTGTAGTGCAGCAACCCTTAACCTCACCTGGAAGAGTTCCTTCACCCCCACTGTGATTTCTGGGCTCTCCCAGACCTGCACATTTAGGAAGCAATCCCTCCCTCCACACCTACCCTCACTTGGCCCTCGCTCATCCTCAGCAGCAGCTCCCTGTGGGTGCCAAAGCCCAGGGAGATCCGTGGGGCTCTCAGCAGGCACAGCTGGTCACAGAGCTCCTCAGCAGAGATGTACTGCTTGCAGTGACATCTGAAAAAGGGACAAATCCTTGGTTGGTCCTGATCCCTCAGCAAACAGCTACAACAGAGCCCTGCTGTCTCACAGCTCACAGGGTGGATGATCCTACTCTGTATCCATGGGAAAAAGGATGGGGCAAACTCCCTGTCCCTTTCATCAGCACCGTGCCTGCCCTTATGTGGGGCTGGATTTTCAGGGCGACTTAGAGAAATCTCAGAACAGGCTTTAAGCTTTCCCAGGAGAGAGTTGCTTGCCTTTCCAAGGACAGCTCTGTGAGGAATTTCATGTTCTCAGGCAATGGACTGATAAAGGTTTTTTGTAAACTTCTCTTATTTTACAAATATCCCTTTTGTTTACTTTTCCTTTACTGTTCATTCTCAAAACATTGTTCTCTGCCTCAGCCCCTGGGGGTGGCAGAGAGGCGTTGTGCCACCTGGCCAATCAAATAATGGTTTGTGAGTGGTGGTATAAAAAAGACGCCGTGTTACAATAAAGGATAGAAGCCTTCTGATCTTCAGAAATGTTGGAGTCTCATTTCATACATCTGTAACAGTGACATCCTTCAGAGCCAACATGTGACACCCTACTAACAGTGCTTGCTTGGTGTCCAGCAGAGACCACCTTCAGTCCTGTCACAGAGCACTACACCCCTCCCCAGAGCTCAGCTCCAGGAAAATGCTTGAAAGAATCAGAGAATGATTTTGACACACCAGATTTAGCCTGGAGAAAAGGAGACTCAGGGGTGACCTTATCACTCTACGACTCCCTGAAAGGTGGCTGTGGCCAGGTGGGGTTGGTCTCTATTTCCAGGCAGCGCTGACAGAACCAGGGGACACAGCCTTAAGCTGCACCAAGGGAAATTTAGGTCGGACATTAGGAAAAAAAATTTACGGAAAGGATGATAAAATATTGGAATGGTCTGCCCAGGGAGGTGGTGGAGTCACCATCCCTGGATGTGTTTAAAACAAGCCTGGATGTGGCACTGGGTGCCATAGTCTAGTTGAGGTGTTGGGGTGTCCTAGAGTGACTTTATGATGCTTGTATCCCCATTTGTCCGTTTAGCCCAAAAATAAGTTTTGCACCTTTAAGGCTGGTTCTGAGAGTGAAGAGTGGGGAGAGAAGAATCAAGCAGTTTGTTTTCAGAAACTGCACTCACTCCTCCACATTCTCTCCTGGACTGTGCTGTCTGCAGACAGACAGACAAACAGCAGGACAGAGCTCTCCTTTGCTTTTAGTGAGTTTTTAGCTAGCTGAAGCAGAGAAGCTCCCTAGGCTGTGGTTTTCCTCTTTCTTGAACTTGCTTCTATGAAAAAAACCCTTTAGAAGTTTCCTCCCTAATTTGCCCTAAACCAAGACATAGGGCTGGGTTGGACTCAATGATCTTGACAGTCCCTTCCAACCTGGTGGCTGTGATCGATGGTGTGATTGGTGGTGTGATTGGTGGTGTGATTGGTGGTGTGATTGGTGGTGTGATTGGTGGTGTGACTGTGTGATTGATGTGTGATGGATGGTGTGACTGCGATTGTGTGATTGATGGTGTGATTGATGTGTGATTGATGGTTGTGTCATTGATGGTGTGATTAATGTGTGACTGACTGTGTGATTGATAGTGTGATTGATTGCGTGATTGTGTGATTGATGGTGTGATTGATGTGTGATTGTGTCATTGATGTGTGACTGTGGGACTGATTGTGTGATTGATGGTGTGATTGATTGTGTCATTGATGTGTGACTGATTGTGGGACTGATTGTGTGATTGATGGTGTGACTGTGTGATTGATGATGTGTGATTGGTGTGTGGTTGACTGTGTGACTGATTGATGGTGTAATTGATGGTGTCACTGATGGAGGGACTGATGCGTGACTGATGTGTGATTGATGGTGTGACTGATGGTATGACTGACTGTGTGACTGGCTGATTGATGTGTGACTGGCTGTCTGATGGTGCGATTGATGGTGTGATCGATGTGTGATTGATGGTGTGACTGACAGTGTCACTGACGGTGTCACTGACTGTGATTGATGTGTGACACTGTGACTGACGGTGTGACTGACGGTAAGACTGACAGTGTGACTGACAGTGATTGATGTGTGACTGACGGTGTCACTGATGGTGTCACTGACTGTGACTGACTGTGTGACTGATGGTGTCACTGACGGTGTCACTGTCTGTCTGATTGATGTGTGACTGATTGTGTGATTGATGTGTGACTGGCTGTCTGACGGTGTGATTGATGTGTGACTGACTGTGTGACTGATGTGTGACTGACGGTGTCACTGACGGTGTCACTGACGGTGTCACTGTCTGTCTGATTGATGTGTGACTGATTGTGTGATTGATGTGTGACTGGCTGTCTGACGGTGTGATTGATGTGTGACTGACTGTGTGACTGATGTGTGACTGACGGTGTCACTGACGGTGTCACTGACGGTGTCACTGTCTGTCTGATTGATGTGTGACTGATTGTGTGATTGATGTGTGACTGGCTGTCTGACGGTGTGATTGATGTGTGACTGACTGTGTGACTGATGTGTGACTGACGGTGTCACTGACGGTGTCACTGACGGTGTCACTGTCTGTCTGATTGATGTGTGACTGATTGTGTGATTGATGTGTGACTGGCTGTCTGACGGTGTGATTGATGTGTGACTGACTGTGTGACTGATGTGTGACTGACGGTGTCACTGACGGTGTCACTGACGGTGTCACTGTCTGTCTGATTGATGTGTGACTGATTGTGTGATTGATGTGTGACTGGCTGTCTGACGGTGTGATTGATGTGTGACTGACTGTGTGACTGATGTGTGACTGACGGTGTCACTGACGGTGTCACTGACGGTGTCACTGTCTGTCTGATTGATGTGTGACTGATTGTGTGATTGATGTGTGACTGGCTGTCTGACGGTGTGATTGATGTGTGACTGACTGTGTGACTGATGTGTGACTGATGTGTGACTGACGGTGTCACTGACGGTGTCACTGACGGTGTCACTGTCTGTCTGATTGATGTGTGACTGATTGTGTGATTGATGTGTGACTGGCTGTCTGATGGTGTGATTGATGTGTGACTGTGTGACTGACGGTGTGACTGATGGTGTCACTGACAGTGTCACTGACGGTGTCACTGACGTGTGACTCACATGCCCAGCTGTGCGTGCAGCTCTCCTCCCGCGGGCCCGCAGGCGGGAGCGCAGTCGTGGCGCTCGGGGGCGGCGCAGCGGCGCGTGGAGGCCAGCCGGACCTGCCCGGGGGCACACAGCTCGTCCACCTGCAGGGAAACCACCCACAGCTTCAGCAGCCCTAAAACCCCCACTGCCGTGCTTCAGACATTCCACATAAAGGCAATCCTTTATCTGGGGGTTGTTGAAGGAGTTTGGAATGAGTTAGAGATGGGACCTCTGAGTTTTTGGATTATTTGATTTATTTTTCTTATCTTCTACATAAGCAGGAAGGGTGAGTTTGGCTCACATCTTCACTGCATGGTTCAGAAGGTCACAAGACCCCTAGATCCAAGATCTTTTAAGGATTTATTTACCAATAAAACACTGCCAACAAGGATATTTATGTTTTTAACCCAATCCTTAAATATTTTGTCTTATGGACTCGTGCTACAGTGTGAGCTTTCTTAGCCAATCATGCTATGACACACAAACCTACAGTACTGCATTCTAAACTCCTTGTTTACCTTTATAACTACTTTTATTTTTTTTCTATATCTCAAACTCTAAAACTCTAAACCTTCTTCTTCTTAAGTTAATGAGTCTCTATTTTAAGCTACAAATCCATATTCTCACCTCTAGCACCTAAGTTTGGAAGCTTTTTTCCCGGTCTCAGATCAAACCCTGTGTTTAATTCTAAGTTTTGGCTTACAGGCCCAAAGTTCTGAGAATTCCCTGCATTTGGGATTCCAACAGCACACAACAATTTCACCTCCCAACCCCTCATGAGGTTCTAGTTTTCTTCAGCCGTAAGAAAAGGAACCAGGGTGTAATTTTGACACTTTAGATTGCTGTGGAACCCATGCCAGCAGGGGGTTTTGGATTACAGAAGTTCATTCAAAAAGAGGAAAAAAGTGGCATCATGCAAGATACAAACAAAAATTGGTTTTAGTGTCTGCCTGCCCATGGCAGTTCTAAAGAAGAACTTTATATTAAAGGAGGTTTAAATGCCTGCATCTGTCATCCTTGTGAGACACTGTGCTGCTCCCACTGCCTTGCCATGGAAGGATCCCTTACTTCCACCCCTTGTGAATTTAAATTCAACCTCACAAGACCCTGGTAAAGAAAACCTCCCACACCAAAGGGCCAATAAAACATCTAAAAGATTTGTTTGGCTTAGCTCAAGGCCTGAACTCTCCCTCTTCTGCACATCACACAATTCTGGTTCGGAGCCCGATTTTACCTGGGGTCGGCAATCCTGATCGCTGTTGCTGTCAGGGTCTTCCTTGCCTCTCTCATCATAATAAACATAACCTGCCTGGCAGATGCAGGAGGCATCTGACTGCTGGAAAGCCCTGTTCAGCCCATGGCAGGTACAGCTGGTGGCACCTGGGAGAAGAGGTTGGATTTAGAGGGGGAATACAGCCTGGAACAACCGTGCTGGCTGGCAAGGAGCAGCTCCTGTGCTCAGAGCTCTTGATCAAATCCCACTGCTCATTTCAGTGACACTGCTGGGCTCTGTGCTCCTCTTCCAGGGCAGAGCTGAGCCACAGGACAGCCAGCTGGGGCCAGCCTGCACCAACACAGCCTGAGAGCATCTCCTGCAGCACCCATTTAGGCAGAGATGCAGAAAGGCCCAGCTGCTCCTTGGCAGCAGGTTTTGCCAAGCCCTCCATTGATTTGTAGATTAGGGCCCTGGATGGGGTAAGGACGCAGCCAGGCAGGGCTGCCAAGCCCCTCAACAGCCTCAAATCCCCCTAATTTGAAACACTAGGGCAGTGCTGCACATACACGAAGTGAGGAATAAGCACTCTTTACTTTCCCAGTTTCCATCCAGCCTTATCACACTTTATCATGCCCTCAGTGCTCAATTTTGGCACAAAGGCACCCCTAGATTTAATGCAATCCCCCCAAATCCTGGCTAAAGTGATCTTGGTGAAACTCCATCCAAAAGCACCCCTAGATTTAATACAATCCCCCCAAATCCTGGCTAAAGTGATCTTGGTGAAACTCCATCACTTTCAAAGCAATGATAGAGCAAGAATTAGCAGAGCTGCTCAGCTCTCCTTTCCTTTCAGGAGATCAAATCCCCATGGATGGGTGTGAGAGTGGGAAAATGACAGCTTTGGAATTGGAATCCTCCTCCTAGGTAGGACAGGGGAAGAGCAGCTGGGTTTGGGCAGCACCCCCAGCTCCAGGAGGACTCCAGGGCTCGTGGAGCATCAGGAAACGGCTCAGCAGAGGGGAAAATTCCACTCACACACAACAACTCACCCGGCTGAGAGGAAGAAGAGCTGCCACAGGGGAAGCAGGCAGCCTGGGCAGGGAGGTGATTGAAGGTGCCAGCAGGACAGGGCTGGCAGTCCCCTGGGTGCTTGGCAGAGTGGCTGCTCCCGTGGGTGCCCGGGGGACAGGGCAGCGGGGCAGGGGACAGGGCAGGGCAGTAGTGGCCACGGGGACAAGGCTGCTGGTGGTAGCTGTCACTGCCTGGAGAAAGGGGTGGCATTAGGGACCCCAGCAAGTGCTGAGAGAGAGGCAGAGAGCACTTGCTTGTCCCAGTGATCCAGCTACACGTCTCTCTATGTTTAGCACGAGTCTATAGAAATACACACATATGCAGATCAGCTTTTTTCAGTCTAATTCATATTTAAATACAAATCTCAGTTTTTCTTTCCCCCAGCCCTTCCACTGGCTAAATCCAGCAGCAAACCCACATGACAGCCCACACCAGGGTTTTATAACTGCAGAGGATTGAGAGCTTTGCCCACACAGAACTCAAAACTCTCTGCTCCCAATTTAAGCTGCTATTTCTTGCCCCACTCCCCCGTGGCAGCTGAATTTACCTGGTGGGCAGGTGAAGCCAGCTGGGCAGGGCTGGCAGGGCGCTGAGATCAGGGGGTCACTGCGGAAGGTCCCTGCACCACAAACTCTGCAGAATCTCTCAGCTGAGCCCCTCAGGCCAGGCAGGCTGAGGGCCATGTGCCCTCCTTCACAGGGCACTGGGTGGGCACTGCCCGGGGGGCAGTAGTATGGGAACACACACCTGGGAGTCAAAACAGGGCAGGAAAGGGGAAGAAAATCTCTGAAAATGATTTCTGGATTCAATGATCAGCGAAAACACAGCACAAAACTGAGTGGTTCTCATCTGATTCCAAGCTAAGCAGAAACTCTAAAGCCCCCTCCTGTTCAGTCCCCAAGTCCATGACTGCAGCCACAGAGATCCCTCTGCTTTTGCAGCATGCACAGAGGCTGTGGTTTAGGTAGGATCCAAGGCATAATTCCCAATATCCGGGTGTTCAGGGGCTGGAGCCTGGCTGCACCAAGCCCCAGGTACTCACAGCTGCTCGGGGCTGCTGTAGGTCCAGGACCCCTCAGGACAGTGGTAGCCAGCAGGACACAGGGGAGGCTCTCCTGTCATAGCACCACAGTAAGAGCCAGGCCTGCAGGGCTTGGGATTCACTGACCCTGGGGAGAAACGGGGAAAAGAGCTGATGTGACATCCCCAGAACAGGAGAATCTGTGTTTGTTTGGGATGTGACATTCCCAGAACAGGAGAACTGTGTTTGTTTGGGATGTGACATCCCCAGAACAGGAGAACTGTGTTTGTTTGGGATGTGACATCCCCAGAACAGGAGAATCTATGTCTGTTTGAGATGTGACATTCCCAGAACAGGAGAATCTGTGTTTGTTTGGGATGTGACATCGCCAGAACAGGAGAATCGTGTTTGTTTGGGATGTGACATCCCAAGAACAGAAGGATCTGTATTTGGGATGTGACATCCCCAGAACAGGAGAACTGTGTTTGTTTGGGATGTGACATCCCCAGAACAGGAGAACTGTGTTTGTTTGGGATGTGACATCCCCAGAACAGGAGAATCCATGTCTGTTTGAGATGTGACATCCCCAGAACAGGAGAATCTGTGTTTGGGATGTGACATCCACAGAACAGGAGAATCTGATTCCCAGAGCAGGAGAATCTGTGTTTGGGAGGCAAGGAGGTTTTCCATAAACTCTCTGGTTTCCTACAGCTCCCAGAAGGGCACAGAACTCTTGGGAAGCAGTTTATTATTTAGCATGGCATGCTGACACCTCAGTGCCCAGCCCTGCATGAAAATATCTCCTCCTTTTCCAAGCCCAGACCACTTCCTTGGCAACCTCAGCTGAACAAAAACAGGGAGGGCTGAGAGGGATCACGCTCTGGGAGAATGGGATAAGATCACCCTAAATCCCTGCTGATCCATTATCTAGGCTCAGAAAAGGCTGGAAAGAAGGAAAACAAAGGTGGTGTCACCTGCTGGGCACTCGTAGCCAGGTTTGCAAGGTATTCCCTGGGTGTTGGGGAGCCCAGTCTGGGCTGGATCCGGGCAGTGATATCCAGGCGAGCAGGGATCACACTCTCCCAAGGATTTGGCCCCAGGCTGGGTCCTGGAAGTGCCAGCTGGACAGAGGAAAGTGTCCCCTTTGCCAGGACACCAGTACCCAGGGGGACAGGGATAATCCTCAAAGCTGGTCAGGCCTGTGGGGAAGAGAAGGGAGTGAGGAAAGGGGAAAGGGGAAAGGGGAAAGGGAAGAAGGCTGGGTGGCCAGGGGGAAATTTGGAGAAAGGCTCTTAGGTGGCTGTGAGCAGGAATTCTCCCTCCCTTTCCACAGCTCATTGTGGGGAATTTTGTCACCCAGAAGTGGGAAAGGGAAGGAATTTTGTCACGCAGAGGTGGGGAAATATGGGAATTTTGTCACCCAGAGGTAGGAAAGGGAGGGAATTTTGTCACCCAGAGGTGGGAAAGGGAGGGAATTTTGTCATCCAGAGGTGGGAAAGGGAGGGAATTTTGTCACCCAGAGGTGGGAAAACAAGGGAATTTTGTCACCCAGAGGCCAGAAAAGGGCTGGCTTTGCCTCGCACTCACCTGACAGGGACAGTGGTACCCAGGGACACTCACCTGACAGGG
>VWZV01008882.1:1469-36469 GCA_013397155.1 Irena cyanogastra
CTGAAAATGTTATTTGCCTTATGCTACTTCAGTTGCACATCAGCCCTCCTCATTGATTACCGTCGAGTTACATTAGTTTAAAATTGGAGTAACTGAGTAGTGGATCAGGTCCTATAGTCAGACATATGTTTTCCACTAGATAATGGCTACTTATATATTTATGAATTTTAAAATGCTTTTCAATTCAATTATCATTGTTACTGTGTGCAGGAAGTAAAGAAGTAAATTGCAACCAAGCTTTCAGGGGTTTATTCCCTCATGAAGCACTTATAGTTCAAGTGTCAGGAGAGGGCAACTGTATAGTGCCCTCTGCATAATAAATGACACTGTTGAATATTATTATTGCTTTCGTGTTTGTGGTTTTAGGGACAGAACTATTAACTGTTGCTATGTAAAACATAGTAAAGGATACTATGCTATCATGTCTTTAACCAAGTGGCACAGAAAGTTTCAAGGAGGTTCAAAATAATTGTTACTCAGATCTACTCTGTTCTGATCACCCCTAGAAACAGAAAGTACTCACAAAGTGATAAACAGCTTTCAGACAAATGCATAACTCCAGTGTCAATTGGAGTTATGTGCAGACACTCAGAGCAGAAATAGTATATAGCTCTCCATTCCTGAACATGACAGTCATAATAAACTTTAACCTTAACATTCTCTGCTTTCCTCAACCACAGCTAAAAATGCTACACACATTTATACCATCTAATGAACCAGACATTAAAAGGAAACCACAGATCTATACCAGTAGATTATCAGGAAGAGATGTGTGAAGTGAATACTTACAGTATCATGGTAGTTACAAAAAGGAAACACCTGATAAATCACTGTTATTCTTCAGCAAGAGTAGGGGATAGTCTGCCATTGGAGGTCCCACCAGCTACTAAAATAACAGCTTGTAAAGTGGATAGTGCAAACATATAATGCAAAATCCTTGGGGACAGAAAATCAGACTCACTGTGGTGAACCTGTAAAAGAATGATGGATTTTTATTTTACTCTTCTTTGATGGCAATACAAAGGAAGGAGAGACTACGGAGTGAAGGACTTCTAGTGAATTGTGTCTGTTTTTTGAGTCTGTTACCTACTCTCTTTCTTACTGTGTATAAATCGATTAATAGTAGATGATGACTCTGATTATGAAAAGAAGGGAGAGATATAAGACTTGCTCTTTCAGAGGCAAGTAAATAAAGAAAGAGTAGGAGTGAGTGGAGTTTAGAACTGACTCCTTTTCCACCCACACCTCCTTGAAGCCAGGAAAACATCCAGCACTGAAATTATCAAAACCTATAGCAAATAGTGGTCAGTAATGAATATATACCATCATAATGAGCAAACACAAAGAACAAAACTCTGCTATTCTTGTGCCTCAGAGACATATTTCATGCTATTCCTACAGTTTCACTAATAACCAAACCCCTAGTCTACCTGATGCTCAGTTTCCTGTTGGTTAATAATATTAATAATTATTTCTTCACTGTCTCACCTCTCATTTTCCTTATTTTGACATGATACATTTTCTATTATTTTTGAGACAATTAGACAATAAAGGGCACAAAAATATCTAGCTACTAATACATCCATTCCTCTACAGTGCACAGGATTTACCTTCCTGTGGTTGAAATTCTGATGATGGCTGAGGGCCTGATTGCACTAGCTACAATTAGTAGAGTCTGGTTTACAATTTGTTCTGTAACTGTTATTCACATGTAACTTTTCAAAAGTCTTTCTTATGTGGACTTTCTTCAAAAGTCTTTTTTATGTGGATAATTAGACTGATATTTAATAATTCTAATCTCACATAAATGCTCAATCAAAACACATGTGAGCAAAAAATGTCTGTATTTCAGTTTTGATTCTCAGAAGAATGTTTTTGTTCCTGCAGGATGTGAAATGGAACATAAAAGAGTACTTTACCTCACCAGTTGAATTTGATAAATTTTTTTCTCCTCTTTTTTCTTTATGTTTGAATATTAATTGATTATTGTTGTCTTGGTTTTTTTCTTAATATTTTTATCTTCTTCTCCTTTAAGTGTGGATTTACTGCTTTTAAAAAAATCTACAGAAAGATTATTTTCCTCATTTTGTACTTTTTATTTTGCATGTTTAATTCCTAAATAAAAAATAGACATTTTCAGTTTCAGGACCCAGTCAGTTAGCTGTCTCTTTCAAGGGACTACCAAAGAAAATAACAACTAATTCTGACTGTATTATGCATATTCCAAGATTCACCTTTTTTTTTACAAGCCACAAAACAAATGCTGGTAATTAACTTCTGGCAAGTCCTGGTAGGAACTGGACTAAAACTTAGAGCTGAAATAGCAAATATTTTGGCATATGAAATACTTTCTTATTCATAAGATAAACCTTTTACCAAGTGGTAGATGGACAAATTACAATGTCCTCATGACTGTCTAGGTTAATGCCTCCCTCAGAAAGAGAGGAGGAAAGAAAAGAGTTTAAAAAAGCCCAATAAATAATCCTTTACCATTGCAGACAGTAAAAAGAAATGCAATTCAGCAATCAGAAAGAAGAGGAAAAAAATGACCCCTGGAAGTGAGAGGGCAGAATATAGAGATACAGAAGGAATGTACTTCTACCATGTGCGCAGAAAAGTCATACGCCTGAAATGACTGGTTCTTGTTCAAATACTTTTGTGGGCAAACCCACATTTTGTGTTGGGGAAGCGCAACTTAAACCAGAGTATGGTAGAATGTGATATCTCCATGATCACGTTTCAATATGAGTTATTAGAATCCCTTGTTTAAAAAGGAGAAGAGTGTTGATGTACACTTCACAAATTGTGGCAGCAGGCAAAACAACTTTTTGTGCTTATGATGAGAAAATAAGTAAGCTTCTCTGCATTTGGTTTTACTTCAGTTCTATTTAGTTTTAATCCAAGTCTATTTTAAGGGATTTCTTTCAGATCCTTTCAGATTTCCTATTAAACAGATGAACTTGAGATTCTTTGTAACGTGTGGCTCATTTGGAAACAGATGCCATCATCTGTCTGATGAAGTGAACACCATGGAGAGGGATATCAAATTCAATTCACTTTGGCTTCTAGTGAAAGAAATAAAGGCCAACAAAAGAACGAGTGTGCTGAAGTGGCACTTGAGGACATGGTTTAGTGGTGAACATGGTGGTGCTACTAAGTTGACAATAGGACTTGGTCATCTTAGAGGTCTTTTCCTTAACAATTTTATGATTCTATGATTCTGAGTGTTGTGATCCAGCAGTTTTCAGGGACCTAGTTCTAGGCCATCACAAGAATGGTAAGTCTGATTTTCCCTGTTTTTGCACTATGTAAAACCTCTCAATGACAACAAAGTTTCTGTTCATTTACTTTGGGATAAGCAGGAGTGTCATCGCATCAGAACCTCCCAAAATTTTATACCATATGGGTCCCTTCCAAATCAGAATATTCTATGATTCTATACTTTACAGTATATAAATTACAGTCACAGTAACTATTGGACCTTGGAGGAAGGTATAAGTAGTAAGCATCATGCATCCTCTTTCTTTTTCCTTTAAATAAAACTATTTTATGTATTTGAAGATTATAAGTAAACAAATTGATTAAAGCAGACATTGCTTCATTGCCAAGTCATTTTTTCTTAATCTTGAGATTCACAGCAGAAGTGAAGCATGCATGCCAGAGCACCTTCTGATTTACCTGACACTGATATTTTTTACACTTATTTTACAGTGGACAGAGACAAGAACCTTTATGCCTTTATGCCCTTTTCTGAGCATACCCGTGTAAGCAAAAAGTACTGTGTATCCACTGAAACAATTCATGTTACAGGTAGCTTGCATCCCCTTAGGTGGCTGTTTCTTGGAAGTAAGTTACTGTGCAAAGTTGGGGTCAGAGTAGGGTATTACACACCAAGTATCAAGAACGCATGAGGAGGGCATGGCTGGAGAGGAGTCTGTGGGGATGATTCCCCACTGTATTGTCTCCCTGGTGCTATATCCTGCATTACTACTGCACATTGTTCATTTAAAGTCACCACATACAGCAGAAACCATTCATACACCACAAATTTGCTAGAGAATATGTTCATAAAATCTATGCCCTGAGCTCAAGATAAAACACCTATGTCAGGTACAGGTTTTGTCAGGCACAGTGTGGCTTATAGATGCTTCTCTGTGATTTCATGTGCGGGTAAACAGCAGTGAAGGCTGTTATGCTGGCAAAGAGTATTGAGGGCTGTAACAGCTCTGTGGTGGCACAAGTGTTACTGTAGGTATCTTCAGTCATTTGTTATTATCTCCATGTCATGACACATGAAGAAAAGGAAGAGATGGGCACAAACTGCTGCAGTCTTTTGCAGGAAACAGCCATATGTCTATGTATCATCCTGCAAAAGCTGTTCAAGTAAGTTATTTCAAATGCTATTTGAGGACTGATTCAAAATTCAAAATTAAAATCTGTGGAAAAACCGCAGCTCACCTCAACAGACTTCAAAACAGGAACATGGACAATCAGAAGCAGAGACTCAAGGAATAAAACTACTTTGAAAATGTGATCTTAATTTTCCCCAGACACTGCCTCATTTAGATTACCTACTCAGGGACCCAGTGTGACTTTCTGGGAAAGCCAGAGAATGAAGCATCAAAATCTGTTTATATTTAGGAAAAAATATTTTTTAAAATAAAATGTTTTATGTTATGTTAATGCTTTTCCACCTAATATATTTTAGTGAGATTTTTTAATACATTTTTATCTTATGCTATAATGTGTTGTCACATAACACAAAAATATGTTAGTATGATATTCCAAGAACAAGCTTTTGCAGTTTTTCACCAGTTCGAATTTGTTGCTTCAGTGTTTAATTACTGTTTGAACACCTCTGTGGAAACACACAGCTCCATCTCTGTTTTACATTCTGGTATCTGTATGCTGTTTACATGCTGAATCCACTTCCTGACTTCACTATTGATACTTATTGTCAGAAAGGCTGTGCAGACTATTATAACCATGTCAGATGATTGAATACTTTAGGGGACATATTTCCAAAGCTATCCATGTACATAAAACAGATATGTACATTGTATTTATCAAAGGATGGGGGGGGTTTCGAAGTTGACGCACCTACTACGTGAATGTGGCACACAGTGAGCTTTGCATCTCAGCTGGAGCTTCTAGGAGCTGCCTTATTATGACTAAGAAGTCTACAGATTAGGTGTCCTGAACTAGTTCTCGAAAAGAGGAAAACCAGCAGTTTCTGAGTAGGGTTGTAGGAAATACTTGCAGTAAGCACAATCAAATAAAATGAATATAATGATGGATTTCAGCAGAAAACACGCACCTCAGCCGAGGTTCATAAAGTGATTTTGGACTCATCTTTAATTTTGCTTTACTGTCATATCATATTTCAAATCTAAAGGAATTGTTGTATCCAAACTGATGCTCAAACCAGCGCTGTTTCTGGGTTTGTCTGTGATTTTTGGAGAGGAAAAAAAAATTGCATTTAAGCTGGAATTTTGACATACACAAATAAACAGAAAGTTGTGTGGCTGAGGAATAAAGTTCTTCCTCAGAACTGCTTTTATGCAAACATGACCCTCCAGAACCTCAATGAGCCAAAGACTGTTGAGACTTGCTTTCCCTGATTTAGCAGTTTACTTAAGCGTGTGCCTGTCTATAAGCATATGGATAACTTCATTAACATGACTGAGAGTTAGGCAGGTGCTATGACAGCCTAATGGAGTTAGGCCTTGTCTGAAGAATGAGTTCTGAGTGTTTCTTCTTGAATAAGTCAGCCAACAGTCATCTTGGCTTTTGCTGAGCAGACTACTTTGTCCTTTGTTGTCAATGGCCTTTGACTAAACTTAGCAATAGGATACCCAGCAGGAGAGAAAATTTTTGGTTGTACATGAAATTATTTTAGCTCGTTTTAATTAAGGCCATAGACATCAATCATGAATTTTATATAAAAAATGCTAAACTAATGATTCACTTCAGGAAAAAAACACCTGTGAGTAAGATGCCATCTACTTTTTGTTCTTAAAGAGAGTGAAGTCTGAGAAATGAGGGATCAAGAAAAAGGCTAATGATACAGCAAGTAACTGAGAAAAGGTCTTATCTTGAATCAAGTAAGTGGCTTTTTCCTGAGTTCACTCCCCAGATCTGAGCAGCAAGAACTTCAAGGGATCAGCAGTACTCCATCTTTCCCTTCAGAAAGCAATATTTTTCTCCTGTAGAGAAGTGAACTCTAAACTACTATGCCTTCATTTCTGTCCTCCTGTTACAGCTCTGATTGGCTAAACTACTGGGTTTCAGTAGGCACTGCAAAGCTAAAGTTGAGAGAAAGAAAGACATCTTGGAAAACATACACGGACAGACCTTACCACATTCAAGACCTTCACAAAAGAGTACAGTGTTAAGGAAGTTCCACATGGTTTTAAAGTTAATAGAAAAATCCTGATTTATTTTTCAATATAAACCTCAGAAATATTTTCAGCGTCTTCCAAAGCACTTACTGTCTGCTTTACAGGACACTCTGCCCATCAACATATAATATATTCATTTTTGAGATATAGTGCTGCTTTTAAAATGTAGGTTTTGTTTTCCTTTGCCTTGTTCCCTCCATGTAAAATGGAATATTCTTCCTACCCAGGGAAAGTAGTCTTTATTAAACTTGCAGGCTTGCAAATGAACAAGGCCAGACAACGTAAAGAGCTGAAGAAACTTTTTTGGGGGTTGATTTATATCGAAATAAGCAAGTGAAATACAGCATATTTTATATTGTCTGATAAAAGGTAGTTTATAAAAAGCCCTTCAAAATGCAATGTTTTGAAAACCACAGTGAAAAATGAATTTTTGATAAGTCTTGCCTCAGTGATAGTCTTGGCCATGAAGAGACTTCTACTATACAAGTGCAATACAGAATTTTGACTTGACAAACTCTATATGGACTGTGTTTTACAAAGTCATTGAATTTAGGTAAGGAATCCAGAAGAAGAAGAAGAAAGAAGTGATAGAACCAGTAGATATCAAAGAATTATTGCCATTTCTTTAAGGCGAGAAATACATTCTGGACTGCAATTTTCCGGATAATACAGAAATGCCCTGCTCTGATGATCCAAATTTTTAATCTCTTTCTGCTTTCATTGGTATTTTTTAAGGTGAAATATAGTAAATCTTATAATTTCTCCCAGTGCTCAGTTTCTCCTGGAAATTGCTCTTTCATTATTGGTAACATTGAACTAACGAGCTCACCATTCCAACCTTATTCTCCGTAAAAAAAAAAAAAAAAAGGGAAGACAGCTGAGCTTTCAGAGAGGTGTAGAAAGGCCTATCATCCTGGATTATTCACTTTTGTATACCAGTCACAAGACATGACTGTTTCTGAAAATTCTAACTCTAACTGAAGATTTTTGCCAAGCCAGCATTCCTGATTCTGCATTGACCCATATCTTGGATACATGCATCACTCAATACAAAGCCAGTATAAGATAGTCTTAACAGACATTGTGGGTTTTTGTATGTGTTGGGTGTGGAGTTTATCATGTAAGGTGCAAAACATTCATAAATCAGCTTCAGTCACATTTTTCTGAGCTGAAAGGTTTTATCAGAGCATGTGCCCTTTAGGGATCTTATGTTGTTCAAGCACTTCTATTCTTCCTCTTCACTTTTTTTTTATGCTAAGTGGTAAGAAAAGCTAACTATACCTTTACCGTTCCATTGGACCAGGTTTCACTGCATGTATATCACTTTGGTTCAGTTATGCTGATTACTATTATAAAGTTAATTTTTGCATTCTCAGTGTCCTAGAAAGCACCTATCACAGCACTACACTCCTAGGGTACCTCCATTGTAAACACTCAGTTCCCAGTAAGGGAATTGAGGCTACACAGAAAGCTTTCTGGTTGCCAAATGGAAAAGGAACAATTCTTAAGCACATATTGATATCTTGTTCCCTTAAACCTCAACCCAAACCAAAGTATGGGTTAACTACCAGTTTAGGAAACCAAATTACTAGATTTCCTTACTATGTAACATTTCTCCACTAGCAGCACACCTTGAATTAATTCAGGCAGTCCAGTGTGAGCATGTTTTGAAAGTTTTGAAAGTTCACTTACTGCAGTAGTCTTGAACTTCTTTTCAGAGAAATGAAGGTGTGTTTAGCCCCTTTTTGTGAACTCTTCAGAGAAATAATGTTCAGTGTAATAAGCATAAGCCTTGCTACCTGACAGGAACTTGTGGCAAGACCAGTAGCAGCGATCAGCTAAAAATGTTCAAATTGCACAGACCTGTGTTTATACCAGGGATTAATTTGGCCATTAAGTTTGGATTGTGTTGCTTTAAAGCCAGTGTCTTAGATTTGAGCTGACTTTTCCTATTCTAGCTCAAAAACATAAGTAACTGAAGCAATTTAATACTATAACTAGCATTTTAACAGCCACAAGGGCCTAGAAAAGGTGTGGTATTTTCTCCCAAGTTTTCAAATCATCTACCTTTCTCTACAGTTTACAAAATTGCAGTTGCCCTGACATCTCCTGAAATGTAAACAGGGCTGTTGGTTTTCATGTTTTTTCTTTTGTTTTGTTTTCATTTTGTTTGTTTTTACCAATACATGTTTTTGAAAAGAAAAGCCTGTGTTACATAGAATTACAGTTCTTAAATAACAAATAATACCGTATAAGCCTCTCTTCCTACGTGTTTTCCTTAGTACTCTGTGGGAGAAAGGGGAAATGCAAGAATTCAATGAAACATAAGCAGCAAGTAAACCTTTCTATCCTCTCCAATTACACAAAAATAGGAAGGGAGCATCATTTTCAAAGGAACAAATGTTACACAAGACATGCCCTTTAAATCCTTTTTAAGGTTCCATGACCTGTAAAACTATCTGCAATATCAGCAACAGAAAGCTTTGCACAGAACAAATGCTTATGTTTTATGTGTACTGTATTTGCTAATCATTAGTTCATAAGCAAGAGCAGATATACAGAGTGCTATAAATAATGGCGAGAATGTAAAAGTGAATTGATCTGTCTGGCTATCTAGTAATACTGCTGGCAGAGAACCAGTTTTGAATGGCTGCCAACTACCATAGACCCAGCCAGGGATTTGTCTAGGGGTCTTGCCCTGTCAGGCAGAAAACAGTCTTAAGCTGAGCTCCCAGAACTGTGAGCACCGCCTACAGCTCAACAACGAGCATTTCCTGCAGCGTCCCCTTTACCCACTTAGTTAAATAGCAGAAAACATGCACGAGTTACCAAGCTATGAAACCAAGCATCTAAAAATATTAATCACTGGATAGAGAGGTCAGCGTGCCTGTGAACTGAAGTGAAATACATTGTTCAAATTGACTACACACACAGAGAGTGAGAAACTGAGAGCGAGATCCACACAGGCACACAGTCACGCACAAATATGCTAAATTTATTCTGTTGCCAGAGCCGTTAAAGCATTCCACAAATGTATGGTAGCTACTGTGCCGAAATCCTCACGGGTGAGGTAGTAAACAGGCAGAAGAACAGAAGCGTTTATAGTGATCTAGATATTTTTAAGAGGATAATTATGCTAAATAATGGATTGTAACAGAAACAAATAGGGTGGGGCTTTATTACAGGAAAGAAAGGAGGTGTCTCAGAAACAAGTCCTGACAGCAAAATTATTTCCACATCTCTAGTGCAAATGGTGGGCTAATTTTCCCCTCTTCCTTTAAGTCAGTCATGCTGATCCACTTATTGCATTGCTTGAAGTAGTTTTCCCTGTGTATAAACATGGAAAGACAGCTCAGGCAGCAAACTTACCTCGGGATGCCTTGCAGGGATTCAATAATGTGCCTGCTTGGCACTGTTTCTTGTATCCCTCAAGGCTCTCTCCCAATCTCTTTGTAAGATCAGCCTCGGATCAAAAAAAAAAAAAAAAAAAAAAAAAAAAAAAAAAAGACAGACGAAGAAGAAGAAAAAAGGAGTCCTATCAAATGATATAGTTCAGCTTCATGTAATCTCTTTTCTAGGTGATTCTGATTCACTGTTTGGTACAGAATCAGAGTGTGTCCATTCACGTGTGTGTATGTGTGAGCATGTGTGCAGGGACACCGATTACGTCTGTTCAGTATTTACATTCCTATATAAACTTATATATTATCTTTACTTACAAAGAGAGGACAAGTTGCTAATTAAGTACTGGCAAATTGAATTTCTTCAAAGTGAAGCTTATAGATCAGAGAACACAGGGTTTGGGCTGTTGCTTTGGTTTTGAATTTGGTATGGCTTTATTGAATTTTATAAATACCAACCAAATTCAAACAAAACTGATTGCGATTTCACCTCATCACTTAAAATATATTTTGTAGAGTACAGCCTGTGCAGTAATCCTCTGCTATACTTTAATTTGGTTTTAATTTTATAGGCCCTGTTTTAACTGCATATTTCCAGACCTTTATTTCTCTCACAGCTCTTAGCAAAATGGTAGCTCGTAAACACAAGCTCTGCTGTATAGACTTTGCATTTCATCCCAAAGTATTTCCTTTTTTATAGCCATGGTCTTTCCATCTTAGTGCTCTGAGCTTGGGTCACAAATCTCACTGCTATTCCAGTGTGTGACATCTTCGCTCGTTTGCCGCTGCTCATTAACAAACAATACTGCTGTGAAATTGGTTTAATGACAAAGTAATAAAATTGCTATTCTGCTCACAGATTGCCTGAGGCACTTTGAGCTCCTACAAGGCTTACTGTGGGTGCCAAGATACATTAAGCTGCTTATTCGCAAAAACTGCATCATCCGTTTTTTTTCACAGGTTTTTTCCTTTCCCTATCTAGCCCCTGCTTCTTTTTATCTTCAAATAAAAAGATATATTTGCTTATGTTCTTCCATGCTGTCAAGTTTTTACTTTCATGCATATTTCTGGAAAATGAAAATGTATTTCATTTCATTTTTCTTTTTAAAAGGTCACTCTGTCCCTAGTCCAACATTGTTCCTGGACTCCAAACCCTTCGCAATGCAACATTAAGGGAGACTTATTTTAATATACCGTATTATGTAATTGGGATACTAGATAGAGTTAGTCCTATTTTAGGCATAGCTGGATAAGAGAACTACTTATAGAATGAGTTTCCTTTTTTAAAGTACTGATTCGTGCAATGCAACTATTTTCTGTTAAGGTTTTAAGGCAAAAGCCTTTTTTTTTGTTTCTGTTTTAAATGTGAAAATAATTACCTAGTTACTTTTCATACTCAAATTCTACAAATACTAAAATATGGCAGAGTAATGACAACCAAAAAGCTTTGAGAAGCATGTGGTTTTCATAAAGAACTGCGTGTTTTAGTCAGTCTTCCTTTTCTTTTTCTTTACATCCCCTTTTCTTTTTTCATTTATCTGAGGCCCGTATGGACCCAGAGATTTCCTGCTGGCAGACAATGCTAAAACAACCAAGTTGATCTTTGACAGGTGGACAGGTCCTGGTAGTTACAGTCAGGCATCTTGACACTACCAAAACAATGTGTAAACAAACAATCCTAATTAATACTACTTTCACAATTTGAACAAGCATGCTAAACATTTATATTTATCAGTTTTCATTCAGGGAATGATTGTAATCTCTAAATGCTTCATTGCACTTACGTGTGTGCATTTGTGCGCACCTATATAAGGTACTTTTTAGGGAAAACAATGGGAAAAAAACCCCATGTCTTTTTTCCACTTCAATAACAAGTAATTTGACCTGCTGAGTAGCTGAGGAAATGTGGTTTGGGTATCTGTAATGGTTAGCTAGCAGTGGAAAAACTGGTTCAGAAACAATAAGACCTGGTCTGAACATGAATCTCACACGCATCCCGCCGCCTCCCCTCTCTGCTTCAAACCTCAGACTGATCCTCCTTTCAAATATCTTGTGCTTCAGGGCTTCCCCAGGTCAGATTCATTGCAGAATGTGTCTGACCTGAGGAAGCCTCAGAGCATGAGATTTGAATGTAGCAGGCTGATGCAAGCCCAGGAGAGACTCCCAGCCTAGTGAGCACCCCTCGGTGGGATTATCCAAGGTGGGAAGGCCTACTGGAGGTCAGGAAAAGATTTAAGCATGCACAGAGGAAAGCGAGCGATAATGGGAGTCACGACGGCTGAGTTGGGCTGCTGACTCTGCTCAGAGGTGGTCATGAAATACATTGAGAGAGCAGGGAAGAAAAGGAAAATAAAATGGAGGAAAGAGGAAACTGTGAGAGGAAAAGGAAAAGCTGATGTTTAAGAGAATTCAACTGGCTGCTAGGATGTAGACAGGACCTCCAGAAGTGTGGGAATGGAAAACCTGTGAAAGGCTGGCAATCATCCTGTTGGCTGAGGAAGAGTTAATGAGGTTAAAACCCACATATCACAGAAGGTTTAAATAAGAAGTAGATCCTTTTAGTACCTTCTGTAAGTATTTTCCAATTTTCTGCTTCCTTATGATCTTTTTCTGTGCCTAGTAAAAGGAGTGTTGGAAGCATGCTAAAACTGATTATGGCCCCATGATCTCCAGGTCAGGTCTTTTTTCTCTCCACACCAGGTTTAAAACTTTCTGCTGCCTGTTCTAAACTCTGCTATCTAGTCTTCACTTCCAACAAGTGACCTACAAACTTTGTGTAGCCTGAGCATGTGTGTGTGGGTGCTGTGAGTCTTAGATTCACTGACTCTCTGCTTACAGGGGATTTCCCCACTCCAGAGGAAGCTGACAGCTCATGCTCTTTTTTCTGTTGTTTTAGAGTTGCAAAGGTGCTCATCATCTTGGTCATGGAAATCAATGGGAGCTAAGCCCTAAGCAGGAGTTAAGAGGGCACAAGTGGAGATCGGAGCTTTCATATTCCAACCAGGAGAGAATCTACAATGCATCCACCGGAAATACTAATGCAAGATTAATTAAGCTTCTGCTTAATTCTTCTGCAAGGAAGATTTGGGCTGATTTACTGTTCAAAGGGAAAATATGCAGTTATCTACTTATCCTAACGTCTACTGGAGACCCTAGAAGCATGTATCAGGCCCCCCCAAGGATATTATACGGAAGCTTCTGAATTGCTTTCTTTTCCTGTCTGTGAAATATACACTCATAACTTGCTTATTTTTCTATTTGCATTTTAATGGATCAAATCTGGGCCCAAAGTTTGTGTTGTAGAGAGCATATGTATATCTTTTCTTGGACCCCTGTGTAGAGCACAAGCACAATCCGAGAAAAGAATTTGGCCCATATGAAGGGATTGTCAGGTTTTAAAGATGTGGTAATTACAAGCACACAAGGAAGCCATGAAAGTCTGGATGAAAAATTCAAATGAGCCAGCAAAGACACAAATTTGGCTTTGAACTAGGAAAGCTCTTGCTTTGATCCTGATTCTTTTGGGCTGCAACCACAAGTTCTGACAACAAGCCACATGTGTATATTGAATGAGCTGATGGGGCTGACTGAGAGGTGTGTCCACTGACTGTTCTTGCTACCCTGCATGCTTACATCTGGTTGATATTTTGGTATTTCATATTTTTCGTTTTATTTGCAACTGGCAAATGGGACTATGAGCACTGACAACTGCAAAATTGAAAGGTTAAGGGACAAGAGAAAGATATTGAACACAGTGACACTGAAATTTTGAAAGGAAAATTACTGAGTCTGGGAACTATTCTATAGCAAGTATCTCATTTCTCCTTATCTCTTTCTTTCCTCAAATGGATAAGAAAATGCCTTTGGCCCTGTATAGGTTCTCAGGTTTAGTATATCTGTGCTTTTCCAGACTGACTTGACACACCTCATTTTGCTGTCTTAGAACACCTAGGAATTTTCCATAGGTGTTCCTTGTTTTGAAAAGTTTCCTTATTGCTTGTAAAGCGATAAATGAAGGAACTGTTTATTTATGAGTAATTAGCACCGTACTCCCACGGCAGATAACCTGGAACAGATTTTCTGGCACAAAATTGCTGGGAAGTGTCCTTTTTATTAAAACAATCGGGCCAGAAAAATTGTCTGACCATAGAAGAATACCCCAGTGTAGCTATAACTTTGGTAGGATAGGGATAGGATAATGTGTGCAGCACCTATCTATTGTAAGATCTATGTGCAATGGCAAGGGAAAGTACAGAAGCAGAGAAGGAGGACTAGCTGGGAAGACCACTGCAGCCAGAGTCTGGTGTGACAGAGGCACAGCAGGAATTGTCCTAGTTTATCTTTGCAAAGATCTAATACCTACGGCAGTATCAAAACCCAAAGGGAGGAGAAAGTCTGAAATCAGGTAAAGTGTAAAGAAAGCTGAACTTAATACATGTACTTTTCATGAATAGATTTGGTATTTATACATCAGGTGTGACTTGCACTGGGCCAGGACAGTCCCACAAGACACTGGGCTCCGAGACTCCTTCCTGAAGCACAGCTCCCCCAGCTTTCCCACTGCTCTAAGGGAGCAGCAATTTACTGTTAGCCCACACCAGCTGCCGATAATTCCATCTTCACTCCTCCCCCAAATCCGTTCATAGCAGCTTGTATTTTGAGAGTGCAGGGGAAGAATATCCTCAAGAGATAACACGTTGAAAATAAATGTTAGCTTCTATAAAAGGTACAAGCTTAAGTACGCCATGCCCACTGCATTTATTTAAGGATACAAGTTCCTTCAAGCAAAATGTCAATATTTTATTTCCTTCAAACTATGAAACTATGTTATTTTAGTTGAGCATTAAATCAAGTCTCTGGTTTTATTTGCTAATTGCAATAAACCTTCTCAAAGGAATGTGATTTGAAAGTTGTTTTAAATGCAGATGACACTAGATTTTGGTCTACAGAATAAACCAGAAGAATGTTTGCTGAAGGTTACTAGATTTGCGTTCCCGAGCTCCCAAAGTATTATGTTTTAGGAAGGACTGTGTCATTCAGTTATACTTGCACCTTGACAATGATAACTAGTGTGGTGCCACGGAAACCGGAAAAATGCATTTGGGGTTGGGCCTATGCATCAGAGAACAGAATCAATCTTCCTAATTAACTACAAATTAGCAATCCCAAAATGAGTGGGATCAACCTGTCTTCACTGGCCAAGAATCATGTTAAGTATATAGCTTCCTCTAAGTGCCTCTAAATTACATTTATGCCTGTATAAAGTAACATTCTTTTAATCTAATGCTGCATTAATGTCACTGATCTGAAAGTTATTGCACCGTTTTAAATTTCTGCAGATAGGTAGACAGATAGAAAGATAAACAAATTAATAGACAGTTATGGAGATAGCCTGATATTTTGTTATTCAGGGCTCAGAGTAGCTCATAAATCACACTGAAACCACAAACAAGGTACTAATTAGCATAAGTCCCTGGAAAGAAAAGTTTCTGTTGAATGGAGAAATTCTTTAAGGCCACTGAGCAGTAGCTATTAATAAAGATAAAAATAGTAAATGCAGAATGGAAGATAAAATGCAAAAATGGGACACAGTAGATATTTGATTAATTCCACCCCTAATGATCAAAATCTCCAAATAATGTTAGGCTAAAACTAACATTACTGATATACTGTTTTTACTCTTTAGGGTGTATGATCAAAAAGATCTTGGGTATTGTGTGAATACAAAGGACTGACCTTGGGTGAATTAGCTTAATTAGTTAATGCTTGTAAAGCACTAGATGGATGTTAAGTATTAATTAATTATTAATTATTATTGGGTAAAGATGGGATTTGGAATCCCATCACTCATACATGTGCCCCATCCTTCATACAAGAGCTTCATGGGGGTCCCACTGGTCTCTGCTTGCCCGCGTGTCTCACAAGTCTCAGCAGAGTTTGGCAGCCCGTTCCAAGGAGAGGGAAATGGGGAGATATTAGGCACTTTGTCCTGGTAGCTGAGTGAAAAATTGAAGACAGAGGCTTCATTTTCAGTTTTGTTAATGTCTTGTTTTGTGATTTGATTAGAGAATTTGCAGTTTTTAGCTAAACCAAATTCTCAGTGCAAGTTCCTTTAAGAACTGATGATCAAATGAATGTCCAAGTTTATCTCCATATAATGTGCGATTCAAAATACTTCCCTTTCAATGCTGTTGAAACTACTTTTTTTCCTTTGTCTTCTTTTGACATTACCTCATAAAGGTCGTTAACCTTATCTTTTATTATCATGATTTATACCATTTAATATTTAAAGTGAACAGTTTTAAATTACAGAGGATTGCTGACAAGCTCACAAAAAATACCTTCTCAAAATTATTCTGAGGTATCCTTCCCAGCCACCTTTGCCCAAAGCTGTTCTTGATCAAATGTTGATAATATTCATTCCAGGTTTATTTTCAGGGTTATTCAAATATTAGTTATTGTAAATCCCACTAATACACTGACTCTCAGGCTAATATTTTCCTTTCATTTTAGTATGATACATAACTATTGGTAAATGACATTGAAAGAAATGTAACATTTAACTATGTTTCACTTCGCATTAGCATTGTCCAATTTCTCATGTTTTAAATTTTTCCGCCTCACTGCAGTCTAGAAGAAAATACATGCTGGAATAATTATGTGAACAATTTAGATTTAACATACTGAATAGCAGAAGAGATCATGCCTTCCCATTTGTATTTTTTTCCCCCTTTTCTCCATGCTAGTCTGGAAGATGAGTAATTTCTCTCCTTAGAAGCATATCTAATAAACAAAGCTCTAATGCTTAGAAGGGAATGAGGGGAGGAAAGCACTTTATTACTACTGTTCAGATCAATACACAAGAATCTCAGGATGATAGGGTAATTAAAACACTCACAAAGTAATTCATCAACTTTCACTTGCCTTCTGAACCAGCTTTCTGATCCCTGATGTTTTTGCTTGCAAGAATTCAAGACAGCTCCCAGCCAGCATTTCCCACTTAGCCTACAGCCCTAGTTTTCATTCACAAACAAGAAATTGTGTTGGCCTTGCAACGCATATGCTTCGTGTTTTTTCATCCCTTCCCTGCTCTTTGTCTGGTGTGAGATGCTAGTTAGCAGTGAAATTTACCTAAGAGCTAAGAAGAAGGGAAAAAAACAATCTGCGCTGTTTGACAGGTGAGAAGTTCAGCATCGACTCAATCACTGATAATTTTATGCTGCTGGTTATTACACTTGGGTTGTTTGTAAGTGCTCCTATTAAAAAATGAAATAACCACCCCTGCTGTAATGAATAGACCAAAGAGTGTTTGAACCATTTTCATGATTAAAAATAATATTAAAACTTACTTTGAGTTATCTAGTGGAAATATCTCATTTCAGCTGGGGGCTGTGAGGAGCAGCTTTCACACCACAGAGCACCACTTCCTGTGCTCCCAGAGTCAACTGTTATGATAAAATTACCTTACTGGCATTCCTGTTTTGTTTCCCAGACCCCGAAATGTTTCTTTTCTAATGACAGAGTTCCAGTTGCGGCACATAGAATGAACAGAATACTTCTTAGAAAGAATTCAATTCCATACTGATTAGGAAAAAATTTAAATATAACTTCAGTTGAGCTTGGCTATTGTTACGGGTAAGGACTGTGGATCACTGAAAGCAATGGAGTTAGGTCTTCACAGGAGTTGATTGTGTATTAATGTAGCAGAAAGGCTAGGAAAGATTTATGCACTGAATAGGCTCAAGTTCCTGCAGAAGATTTAGTCATATTTCTTTGCTTACACAAAACACAACCTCCCTTTGTTATTTATCATTTGCCCTGTAAATACCTGCTGGCCTATAAAATCCTCTGTTATGATCTTGTGTTATCATGATGCACAGGGTGCCAGCTAGGGATCAGTCTCCTTGTGCTAGGCTGAATGTACTGATCAAATAATAGAGTCCCCACCCCAAACCTTTCCCAATTTGCATATCAGACAGAGCTCACAGGGAGATGTGAGGGTGTGGTGGTGGTTTGGGAGGATTAAGTAACAATAAAACAAACAATTTAGCATAAAAAGCAGGAGTCACTTGCCTAACCAAAGACAGATGGGAGTGATTTTAAAGCACAGATAGAGGCAAGATCTAAAGAAGCATTTCAAAGAGTGTAAAGGTTAGTTTTAGATGGTTGCCAGGGAAGAATCTCTCCACACAAGATGTGGGACATCAGTACAACTACAATGAAGTTGCAGTTCATGGTTTGATTTTCCAGTCATAAGTAAACCAGGTTACCAAAGTCAAAGAGAGAAGCACAAGCTTCTCCATGAGTGCAGTCCAGATTTTTTACAGGAATTTCAAAAATATCTCTGCACTGCTTTTGCTGTTCTCCCTGACCAATAGAGAAGCTTGGTTGCAATCACTGGTGCCCAAGGCTGCTCCTAGCCCCTTCGACTAGCCTTAGCAAGGGCTCCACAGCGGGACCACGCTAGTAATAGCTGGTTTTTGGTGTTAAGCTAGCCGTTCAGTTCTAAGCAAAATTTTAAAAAAATCCAAAACTTTAAAAGCACCTTACACTTTTGCAACTAACTAATTTCAACTAAAATGCAATTATTTCAATGAGCCCTTGCTATATATGTGAAACTTTGAGCTGAAGTGACTTATGCAAAAGTGCCTAGTTGATTTTCCAAAGAACTTAAACTGCTAAGTCACTATATGCCTTAAAAAAAACCCCCAAACTTTCTGGTTTTCCACCTTATTTTTCTTGCACAAGATTAAATGCAATACTCAGCAGATTAGGAAAGGAAACCAGACTGAGCAGTGTATTTCACAACTGCTAAAAACCAAACCAAATAGTACCTGCCACTTGTTGAACACCTTATCCTGAAAAATAATCCAGCTCCATTTTGGATTTTTAAAATTAAACATCCAAAATGTTCACCCTTGGGATGAAATAAAGTATGAAAATTTCTACTCAGAATCTAGTTATTTCAAAAAGTTATTGGTCGCTGGAAATGGCTGCTGCTTATAATGAATGTGTCATCCACTATTGCTGTAATAGGAACAACTAATGAATAACAGAATTATGTTTAAAATTAATAAAAATGATGGAATTTGATGTGGTGAATGTAGAGTACATTCTTCAGTAAGCAAGCTTAAATGAAATACAATTTTTATTGGAAGATAATCCATTCTAGCAATAAACTCAAGCCCACAATTTTTGCAGCCAAAAATAGCAACTTTGCTGGCAGTCTTCTCTGAGCCTTAAAAGCAGCAGTCCATCACAGAAAATATATTTTTATTTCTGATAGCTCTCAGTTCCTGCATATAAAGAAGAGGTTATTGTAGTACTACCTAACATCACAAAGTATGACAGCATTATTATTGACGTTTTTAGATGGAATAACTGAGGCAGAAAGAAATAAAGTGACCTGCCTAAGCAGCGCAGAGACACAAGAAAGAAAATGCTCCATGTCTGTTGGATCCCAGTGTCCAATTCACTTGGCTACACTGCCACTTTTTATAGCTGCTATTATGGATTACTTGATCTTAACATTGGAAATTCTAGGATTTCCATAGGATAAATTCTATTTATCCCAGAATACATATTATGTATTTTCAATTGCCTTATTTAATACGGGTTTGATATCTTAAAAATAAACAACTTATAGAAGTCAGAACAGCACCCATACAAGTGTTTGTGTGTTGCAAAGAATGGAACTGTATTCCATAAATATGAATTCAGTAGGGGACATAAAAATCTCCTCTCTTTAAGACCTCAAGTTTGATGTCAAGGATTTGCCAGACTATTCTTTTCTCTGAATCTTATTCTCTGTCATTGATCATGAATATGAACAACCTGATTTGTGGATGTGAAAAATGTGATGCAATAAAGAAGTTCTGCTGGCACCAACTCCTCATTCTCAATCAACTCTCCTTCTTAGATTTAGTGGAAATAAACCTGGAACCAATTGATGCAGTTCTGTACTCAGACAGACATCCTCTGATTTGGGCAAGGCTTGGCAAGAACTCCCCTGGGATGGAGGAGATAATGTGGGAGTTGTACCATCACTGAGCTTCCCTGCCACGCTGGGACATAGCACACATTTTGCTAACAGGTGGAACTACTCCTAGTGAATTTGCCCCTGTTCCTGGTGCTGTAAGGAGACTCTTGCAGCAGGATATTCACCACTTCACTCGAAGGCTGCAGCTCACTCCATGTGTAGTTGTGAAGATCATGGATGTAACACTTCTCTGCCTTTGCTCTAGTCCAAACATTGTAATCAACCCCATTTATTACACAAATGCTTTCACATGACATTTAGATTTTTTTGTCTTAGAAAAGAAAAATTTGACAGGAGCTGAGAAAAAAAGAATCTGTAACCTGCAACCCCACTCCCCTCTCCCAATTAAAAATTCTTAAGAGAAAAATGCTTATCTCTTCACATCCATGCTTGAACAATTCACAAAGGGCTGACTGCCTTTTCTTCCAGCTCACTGAGACCAATATAACTGTAGACTGTGCTGAGGTATAAGGTGTGTTAAAAAATATTGCACTGAAAAAAGGAGAGGTAAAACATTTGAACAAGGATAACATCCAATCCAAATCTAGCCTCATAAGAAAATAAAACTTGAATTCTCCATAGACTGTCTTGGGTTTTGGCACTGCAAGTTCAGTATTATGGCCTAAGAGAACAGGAAAAATGAACCAAAAATCTCAGAACAATATGCACTTATTACAGAAATATTCTCTTAGACCTATATGGAGCAGTGACTGTGAGCTAACACATTAAAATATCCTTAATTCAACAAGTACTTGAGTAAATACCTTTGCAAAAATTTTCACACTTCCAACCACAGTTGCTGTGGTTTTTCTGAGCAAATTGAAAACACTAACTATAATAACACAAAGAATAATTGTTTCACATCACATTCCCTCACAAATTCTCACAGTTACTGACTTCCTGAGATATTCTGTCTCAAAAATTGAAGTTGCTGTGCCCTCCTTGAAGAAAAGGTTGGGTTCATTAGCTCCGTGATGGAACAGAAGTTAGGGCACAGCGACAGTCTCGACTAAGATAACTTGAAGTGTGAATATACACTTTATCAGCTGTTTCTTAATAATGAGCTGTGCATGCTCTCCAAAAGAGTAAATCAGAATTATCCTGCCTTCGAGAGGTAAATTGTCTCAGAAATGCTGCACTTATCATGAAGGGAGAACACACACATAAGTAATTACCAGAGAGTGGCTGCCAAGATACAAGTGCGCATTTTACTTTTCTTCATGGTAGTTTGCATGCCCATAAAACCTGTTGTGGGACTCTCCTAAGGTAGACAAAAGAGAGATTGAGCCTACTCTGCCGGCATTGTCACCTATAGTGTCTGGAATACAAATGTAGTCAGGAAGTGGTGGATGAAGTGAAAGGTAAACAGATTTCTCAGTTTTTTATTAATTTGATTCTTCAGATTCCAGAAGGGCCAAAATTTCACCTGACTGTGCTAAGAATGAGTTTTTCCAATCTTGATTCTATATGCATATGAATAGACAATCATAAGCAAATGACTTACTATTTCTCAATAAGGGAGCACTCATCAGCTACACCTCGGTAAGTGACTGCTGGTCTGAGCTCATTATACATTATCTGTTTGCATATACCACTTCTTGGGGGAAAAATACAAGAGATATTGAGGAGTATACTGTCTAACTAGGCATCAAATGTAAAAGACAAGTGAACAAAGTGCATGGAACAATGAGGGGGGAACAATTCTTTTACAAAGGATGCTATGGTCTCATGAACTCCTAGCCCAAAGCTTGTTTTGGACTGAACATTTGAAGATAAAAATTAAACAGGGCCAGGGCACCATTACTCTGAATTGGGGTGAGCAGAATTGGGCCCGAGTTCATCCTGCAAAATGTAAAACATTGAAGAGTCACTCCCACCAGCAGCGAGGAAAACTAGGTGCTTTCACAGAGCAGGTTAACCTGTGATCGAAACTGCCCTGTGAAGTACTCTTCCCCATCTGTGTTGATTAGAATAGAGAAACAATACTCTTAATTTAAGTGCTCACTTAGCTGCTTAATGTCAGCTTGAACAAGAGTGGGTGAGAACCAAGAAAATTAACCAAAAGCATAGGTCACCTTTTGCAAGGTATTGCACAAGCTACAATGTTGAGCTTAACGTAGAGCAGCAGAATTTTAATAATACAGTGCCAAATTGGGAGCTTCTTCTCATAAGTGAATAAAAAATTGACAAGCATTCTATCCTCCATGTCAACAGTTTTCAGAGACAGACAGAAGAAATATGGCAAAGGTATGAAAGTTAAGAGCTAATCCCGACTTTGCAGCATTGAACCACCACAGCAAACTGTTTCTGGAGCTGAATGTGAGTTCAGCAGAGACAGGAAAGTCAGAATAATTTCCTTGGGGACTAGCCTACTGCAATCCAGAAGGGCAATAGACAGGCAACACATCAGTTAAGAGAAACAACAGCTAAGCAGGAAAGGCTGCACTCCAAAGAAGCCAGGGACTTACAGCCATAATGCATAGGTGCCACCCCAGCAATAAAATTGACATGTAAAGCAATAAATAGCAAGGAAATAATCACTCCCAGCTCATACACAGTATGTGAACAGAGTTCTGATAGAGCTCAACTGGCTTAACTACAGAACGTCATCCAGAACACCCTGCCAGTACCAGGGTAAGGGGGACTCCAGAAGATTCTTTCACATTGGAGCTAACTCCACCTGGAGAGAAGAGATATATAAAGAGCATAGACTTCCAGCATAAAACCAACCAACAGTATGAAGACAGCAGCAAAGTAGAAGAAAAAAGGAATATCCATGGAAATAAAGATTTGAAGACCTGCCCAAAATTCAGCACACTTGATGTACTTTGATATCTCAAAAGTTGTAGGAGATGGCATGGGTGCCACATCTCCAAACTGAACTGTATGCTAGCAATTTCTGTTCTTCTCTTGAATGCTTGTTGGCACCAAAGTCAGAACAGCCAGCAACTGTTAGAAACAAAAAGTAATAACTCACTAAAGCTTAGAGGAGTAATCACAGGCTGTAAGCAGAAAGAGTTTGGAGATTGCCCCAGGAAGTCATTCTGCATTACAGGTAGCATGAAGCCTAGTTGTTGCTGCAGAAGCTCTGTAAATAGCTCTTCTGATACACAGCCAGATTAATTTGGGATGGATTTTGTGTGCCAGCACATTGCACATGAAACACCTATTAACTTCATTCATTCCCCAGACAGGACAGGGCTGAGCAATCTCCAGCCATGCCATGCAAGTGCTGCGTCATAATTCAGTCATCAGGAGGTGCTTACAAAGTCAGGAGCCATCAGCAAGTGCTGCAGCCTGAAGCCAAAGCGCCTCACCTCTGCGACACATCAGAGCATCAAAGGCTCATAAAGAGAGTGCCCCCAGGCCACTCCCAAACTCAAGTCTTCTGTGTGTGGCAGTACTGCTAAACCACTGAGATAGCTTCACTTCAGCTGTCAGAACCGGGGTACTTTTGCTGTCTGTGTGTAGAAAGACCACTTTCAGGCCATCTAAAAAAAAATAAAATTATACAGGCAGCAGGGAGAAAGAAGTGCAAAATGATGCTTCCACCTCACATAGCAAACCTTTCAAACTAATCAGTCATAGGGGAGGCCAGGAGTCATTTTTGACATATACTTTAGCATCTCTCTCTTTGTTTTATTCTTTTCTAGACTGATGCTGTTTTGCTAATTAAGCTAAATGAAATTTCCAGTGCTTGAAATTCAGGGGTGGCCTCCTCTGTGAGCCAGTTTCCCTGTTCTCCATGAACAATTTAAAGACAGAATCAAGTTGGGTTTGTTGTTTCGTTTCTTTTAATTGGTATCACTTTGTCTAGTGCACAAATGCACATGGCTGTAATTTAGTGAACTTCAGTCTTCCTCTTGTGGCAAATTGATCGGAAAAATTTATTATGAGTGGAACAATGACTACAGGGAGTGAGGGAGAATCTTGGAGAACTACATGTAATTTGGTTGACTAAATGTAATACCTGCATTATATCAGTAGCTAATGAAAACAGTGCTGAATAGTGGCAAAGCCTAAACCATTTCTGATGCTCCTGTCAAAAGGCCACTCCATAAATCATACCTGAATTTTATTTAGTGTCAGGAGCCAGTAATCTGACAGAGTGAAATGAGGTGTTTGGACCAAAACATGTACACCAAGTCACATGCTCCCTAGCTTTGTAATCACAGGACCATATCATCCATCTATGGATTTTAATAAGTAACTTATTATGTTCCCTTTAGTGTTAATTATTTTACACATCACTTGTTCCTGGTTTATTGACACAATTTAATATCTTTATCTCATAAAATTACCAGTATAGCCAACCAGTATTTATTATAAATGGGTAGCCTGTGGAGAGATTCTGTTATTTCCTTTCCATGCCAAAATGGAAAGACACAATAGGGTCAGCATCATATTAGACCTTGATTATTTTTGAGATGCAGCCAGTCTCTACTAGCCTGGTTAGGGACAGCAAGGTCAGAGTTGTTGATGACTTTTGGTCAACAATTTTCAACTGATTTTTCTTTTTTTTACTGCTTTTCTTTATACACCTGAAGAAGGGCCAGATCAAAAACAGTCTGGGTTTAGTTCTGCTAGCTGCTGTTAATCTGTAAGAGAATGCACAAATACCCTGCAGGAATTGGATCTAAATACCTAACCATCCTCTGCCTAGAAAACAATATGAATCTTATTTATTTTAGCTAATTGAAAATGTTTTTCTGTTTCCAAAAGCTACCCTTTTACATCAAGTTTTCCAGCTTCTTTACGCATTGCGATGCTTACTTATATTTTAAAGAAATTTTAATTAAAGCACACACTCTTAAATGTTTTGAAGTAAAATAGTAACATGTTTTTATAAAATATACAGTTTCAATCAAACCCACACTCTAACTACCCATTCTGCAATAAGAATCCTAATTGAGGATGGAGGCATGTGCTGCATTTCTTGGAGGAAGGTGAATCTGATCAGTCTGTTACTTTGAACCCTGGTTCATCCATTTTTCTCGTGAACATTTGAACAGTTCAAATTTTCTCCATGAATGTTTGTTAATAAATTTTTTCCAAGCTCATCCATTTAGCAATAGAACAGTGGTTTTTCAGATGGAGCAAGTGGGAGGAATCTCTACTACTGTTTTCTTGCCTTACTTTGAACATTTGTGCTGTCAGACTCATACCTTTGCACCAAGCACTACATTCCAGCAGTCCCAGCAGAGGCAGGGTGGGCAGCAGCTATGCTACAACTGCTTATGTTAGGACCTTCCTGTTGATGGATTAGGACTGGCATAAACTATGTCAGCACTATATTCTTGTAGCTCTCTACCTTATTCTATTGCTGGCTGGCTCATTAACACATTGATGATATATGGAGACAAATACAACTATTTCACTGCTTTGGAAATAAGAGAGAAGTTCAAATTTCTTGTACTGCCCTTCCCCTCCTCCCCCAGCCAGTGAGGAGGTTGAAGGTGTCCCTAACTGCAACTTTACAAGTGATGAATGAACAAATGTCCCCATAAAATAGTTACTCAGTGTTTGTGAAAATGACACTGAGAATTTGTCACAAATAATAGAAAACTGTCAAATGTGAGAAAAGATAAAAAGCACTGTTGAATCCATAGTCACATAGGCTTTGCAGTTAGAGGGCTGAGCTCCACAAGGAACAGGTAGAAATACAACTGTGATGCTTTGTGCTCGTGCTGCACAGAGGGTTTGGCTAAAATAAGAGCTGCTTTGCCCTGGCAGGGTTTTGGGATAATCATAATGTTGATGCAAGGATATCTCTCCTTCAGCCTTCTGACTTGCTCCTTCAGCACAGGACTGGTACCCTCTCTTGTTCTTCCATAAGCTCATGTGCTAGGATCTAGGTATTCCACTAATTTCTGATTGTTCTGCTGTTGCTTAATATAGACCCATGTGCATGGAGTTACTCTTCTCCAGATAAGATGGAATTTAAAAAATCTTATCTTAGTCCATATCTCATTTTTCTACTATACTTTCTAGTAGTGATATTGCAGGGAAAGACCTTCTGTGAGAGAACAGGAGGAAAAAAAAGCAAGTTTCCTGTTTTTGCCAACTTGCCTCTTCCTAATTCACTAAGTTCCTCCACTGTCCATGAGAGAATGAAAACTTGATAACATACTTCCTTTTGTTAGTAAAACTATTGTACAGCTACTTTCATGGAGACAGTGATTAAAAATCATGCCATGTGGCTTAGGCAACCAATGGTAAAATGGAAAAAGTGAATAATGATGCATGTGGGGAACTGATTTTGCAAGCAGAACTGGGCTCAGTTTTATTTATGTAAAACACTCACTGAGTAATCAACAAATGAATAGAAAAGCAAAAAACACAAACCCTGTCCAAATTAACTCTGTATTAAGAAGAGATTTCTTCATTCTATTCCTAACCGTGTTTCCATTCTTTAAAACCTCCTGGGGAAAATGGGAAAAATAATGGGGAAAAACTGACCCTTGGTAAAATTGTTAGCACATATTAAGAGAGGAAGGTGGAAATGCAGCAGAGTTTGGTTCTCCTTCCTTCATAGCATAAATCTCACCTATTGAATCATATCATAGTTTGGGTTGAAAGGGACCTCAAACACCATCTTGTTCCACCCCCAGGGACACCTGGAATGGGCAGGAACACCTTTCACTAAATCAGGTTGTTCAAAGCTCCATCCGGCCTGGCCTTGAACATTTCCAGATGGGGCATGTACAACTTCTCTGGACAATCTGTTCTAATATTTCACCACCCTCACAGTAAAGAATATCTTCCTAATATCTAATCTAAACCTATCTTCTTTTGGATTTCAAACCGTGTGCTGGTTTTGTCCGGGACAGAGTTAATTTTCTTCACAGTAGCTAGTATGGGGCTGTGTTTTGGATTGGTGCTGGCAAGAGTGTTGATAACATGACAATGTTTTCAGTACTGCTGAACTTTCAGTGCTTATTCAGAGTCAGGGCCTTTTCTGCTCCTCACTGCACCACACCAGCAAGGGGAGTGGGGATGCACAAGGAGCTGGGAGGGGACGCAGGTGGGACAGCTGACCCCAATGGACCAAAGGGATATCCCACACCATATGGCATCATGCTCAGAATATGCAGTGGCGGGAAGAAGGAGTAAGAGGGAGGGTTGTTCAGAGTGATGCTGTTTGTCTTCTCAAGCCACTGTTCCACGTGATGGAGCCCTGCTGTCCTGGGAATGGCTGAACACCTGCCTGCCCGTGGGAAGTGGTGAATTAATTCCTTGTTTTCCTGTGTGAAGCTTTTGCTTTACCTATTAAACTGTCTTTATCTCAACCAACGGGTGTTCTCACTTTTCCAATTCTGGAAGTCTGTGGCTGAGGTAGGGCTAAAGTTAAACCATGACAAACGTCTCCTCCCATCCTATCACTACACACACTGATAAAGAGTTCATCCCATCTATCTTGCAGGCCCCCCATTAGGTACTAGAATGTGCTGTAGGGTTTCCCCAGAGTCTTTTGTCCAGGCTGAACAACTCCAGCTCTCTCAGACTGCCTGCATAGGAGGGGTGGTCCAGCCCTCTGATTATCTTTGTGGCTCTACTCTGGACCTGCTTGAGCACCCCTGTGTCTGCTGGTGCTGAGGGCCCCAGGGCTGAACACAGTACTCCGGGGGGGAATCTCTTGAGGGACAAGCTGAGGGGGAGGATCACTACCCTCAAGCTGCTGGCCACACTTGTTTTCATGCAACCCAGAGTACACTTGACTTTCTGGGCTGTGAATTCACAATTCTGGCTCATGTTCAGCCTCTGATCCACCAGTACTCCTGTATCCTCTGCAGGGCTGCTCTCAATAGGTCAGGGTCCTCATAGGATTTCAGAATGGTGAAAAGCATTTTACAATGCCATGGTGGCTGATGCTGCTCTTCAGCAGCACACCTCCCTTCACTGACTTGAGAGAGAAACCACATATTTTGGCAAGCACCTTGGAACAATGCTCCTTCTGAAATACAGGTCACTTCCTCTCATAGGTACTATGCTGAAGCCACCATGATGATTTGTCAATATATTTATGTCTTCACGTGGGAACTTTTGTCACATTTGCATTCTGCTTTCTTGAGATAAAACGCTAATGCTAACTCATGGCACCACCACTCCCTCACTAATAGCTGTCAAAATTTCTTTGCTTATCAGTGCTTTTCAAGGAAGTTCACAACTTGAGAGGTCAACTTTAAACAGACTGAAACATTAGCTTGTAGTGACAAATATAGAAGATAAGATATGTCTGGAAACACACGGAAAATGTGGGAAATATCTTTTCCTTGTTTACCTTGTGAAGTAGAAAAAAGAATAAACCTGCTCATGTTCGCAATCAAATACCAGAACAAAGCAGGTCTCAGACAAGGGCTGGGACACAGCAGCAAGTCTGAACTAAATGAATAGTCAGCAATAATGATTATGAGTCACATACAAAGAAGGGAATATGTTTTCTACTATAATTGCAATAAAACAATGAAGTAGGAAATGGAACTTGAAGCAAGCACAGCAAAAACGTTTTGAAATAGAAATTTTAAAGCACTGCTTTTTCTGCTTTCTCTGCTAATAGTTTTTTCTTTTTTTTTTTTTTTTTAATCAAATGAAGAAATCTGGATTGTTCACACTGGAAAAAAGATATGTTTCTCTCTTTGCTGGTAATCTAAGATAACTCCTGCAAAAGAACTTGGTGTGTGACTAGGAAATCCCCTCTCCATGTTTGCCATGCAAACTCTCTCATTCTGACATTTTTCTGTTTCCAAAGCCCTCCAAATCATGTGAAACTGCAGAAAATATAACTAAAATAAATTTCAAAGACTAATATTTTCATTTATGAATTGTGAACTATTTGTACTAACAAAATGATTTCACTGCAGTGTGAGATGTCGGGTAAGTGTTACTAGATCCTGTCTCTTGCAGAGCGAAGAACTGAATTAAAGAGGAATTACCTCTCAGAGCAGCGATTTACATGTTTCAAATCTCAAGGATAAGCCAAAGAGAACTATTAGAGTATATCAAGCTGGGAGAAGTGAAAAAGCTTAACCTTTTGGAAATTCTTCAGTGAAAGGTCCAGGCCCAGTGCTATGTCCCTAAATTCCCTCCCTTTTGTTGTGTTTCAGGCTGGGACCAGTGGAGGGGACATAGATGAGGAGGCTGTTCTCAATTCACAGGGGACCCCCTTAGGCTGAGAGAGCCGAGTGGACCAGCACTACCAACTATCCAGAAAAAATGACCCAGAAGTGGTGTCTGAGGAGTTGAAAAAAAAGTGTAGGAGAGTAGGAAAGTTCCCCTTTATTGTGTGTTAGAGACTTAAATACTTGAACAGATTCACATGGTCAGACTATGTCATAATCAGAAACAAATTCCTTGTCTTCCAGGAGCTGCCTCAATTAGTTCTTTCCTGGAAATCTCCAAGGAAAAACTCCCCCAAGAACAGTGAGGCAGCAACGAGGCCCTGTGGCTATATTCTGGAGTTCTCTCTCCTTTCCCTACCTACCCTGCAAGTTGGCACTGTCTCAGCTAACACAAACAAACCTTCAAATAAAAATAGTAAAATATTAGAAACTTTCAGGCAGTTTCTTTTGGGTGAGCAGTAAAGGCTTGGCAAATGTCTTCTCAAGCAAGCCCAGTGAGACTTAACTGCTGCCATTAGGGAGCCAGTCTCTGGCAAGTCCTTGCCTGCAGTGCTAGCCCAAGAGAAAGGGAACCTTTTAGATTAATCTAGGTGCAGAAAAGAAAACTAATGTGGGGGAGGGGAGATGTGTCCAGCAGTTGAAGTCTGATGGAAAAGACAGAGTGATAACAATATATTTCCTGATTACAGAATGGGTTCTGTAGGTTTGGTTTCACATAAAGGAAAAACCTGCCAAACAGAAAAGTGAGCAAGTATGGTTTCTGCTTTAAATACTTCTGAACAGAAGTGCAGAAAGAGAAACCTGTGGCCAGTGCATGATTTTTAGATGGTGGGATCTATTATCCTCTCTCCTAATGGGTAGGAGAAGGATAATGAAAATCCCAATTATCAAGAGGAATGGAAAGCTTTCTGGCATATCTGAATAGGGCAATGAAATAATTGCTGGTTTCTGAACAGGGGCTGCAGTGTGTATGCTGGGGACGACCACATTCCTCTTCCCTCCCCAATGGATCTGGCTACCTGCTTGCTTTTGTGTGAGTTTATTTGAATTACATGAACTTGGTACATTCCTTTATCGTTCTTCATTAAATGCAATCAAGAATCTGAATTAGAGATGACAACACTTCAAATAAATACATATTCTGTGATAAGACAGAGAAGATCCCTATTTCCAACTTCCTTCACACAGTAAAATGTGGAGATACAAAGGAGCAAATACAGTTCAACTTAAGGGGGTTTCTATTAAATCTCTACTCGAGCTGGCAGTCCTTTCCTTTCCCCTTTCCTCCCTCCTTTGTTGACTTTTAAAAGACTCTGGGTGTTATTTGCACAATGTTTCTAGAAACAGCATTATTTTGAACAAGGGGTACTCTTTCCAGAAATGCTTATCTGGCACAGCAGGGGACGGAGAAATTGCAATTTTAGTGTCAGAATAGGCATTTCAGCAATCAGTCCCAGCACTTCTAAACACAGGAAGCTGGCAATGCTGCCTCTCTTTCCAAACACAAGTGGTGCAGTTGCACACTCAGTGCTGATACATCCAGCTTCCTCCCACACCCCAAATTCCAAACACAGAAGCCTTTTTTTTTTTTCAATTTGCACCAGTATCAATCAGGAAAACTGTGTTAAAGCCAGTGATGTTTCACCAGCAAAAGCAAAACTGCAAGTTAATGGAAAATCAAGTATTTTTGAAACTTACTGCACAATCTTTCTGGTTCAACCTGAAGAACATGACTTTTGAAAGGGCCTCAGCCTGGCCTTCTTTCCTAGAGATGCAATTTTGCATCTGTAATCAGTTTAAACCACAATTTAATTACAGTCATAAACTTTGCCAATTAAACATCCAAATGTCTGATTTGTGAAGCACTTGGGTAGTTAGGTAACCACATAGGACTTGCATTGAAAGTGACCTTTGAGCCTGGATACAAAAGTAAATACTAAAAATTGAATGTTGTTTCAGTTTTTCAATATTTTATGCTTGTTTCTGTCTTTCAGTTTTTATTTTCTATTTTATGAAAGTGTGGCTGTGATGACAGGGAGGAAAACTATGACCTCATCAGAATTAGAGACAGAACTAGCTAGACACACTACTTGGAATGAACTTGTTTGTATTTTTTAATATCTTTGACAATGATGTTTTTGATGGCTCATCTAAAATGTCATAGTTGGAAGACAAAACACTAATAAAGGAAATTTTCCCTGCAGGCTAGCTGGACTGGAAACATACAACTCTACATGACACTTTCTCTAGCCACAAATTTGCTAAGAAAACGATTGTAGGGCACTACTACACGAAGTAATTTGAAAGTTGAAGCAATAAAATACAGTGTAAATAATTCAATTTTTGGAGAGAGTGAGGGCAGTTGAGTTTGTCTTAAGTGGGTGGATCAAGCAGATCTGTTACTGGCAGTGGAGGCTGCATCAGTAAAATTCATCTTCTGAAACAAAATGTTTCTTCTTTAGACATGGTGACACTACGTAGAAATAGCATTTCACACAGCAGCTTTTCATATCACATTTATAAACATAAGAAATTGCTGACTAGAGAAAGGATCCTTTGGTTCATCAAGCCTTTTCTTTCAGTATATTTCATCCTCAGCTCCCTGGTTTATCTCTGTATCCTTCAGTCCTTTCTCTCCTGAGATAAAAATGTCCAGCTGTCTCTTAAACTCATTTAGATTACTTGCTTCACTGGCCAATTATTCCATATGTTTACTACTGTTTCAGGCAGAATTATATTACTCAATTCTCAGTTTACTCTTGATTTCCTAGATTTGCAACATGTTTCCAACATCTCAGACTCCTGATTTTAAGAAGCAATGTTCATATTTTGCATTGTTAAAAATATATAGAATTTTTTTTTTATCCTTAGCTATTCCTTAGTGTTCTCACATACAATTAGATAAGTATGATCATTATCATTAGATGAGTATCATCTTTTCTATGAACAATAGAAGTAGATCAAGGCTAAATCCATGTCTTTAGCTTTCTTTTCCTCCTGAGTTTATAGCCTCTGCTTCTTTCAATGAGTCCCTCCAAGCTCTCAAGGAAGAGAGGTGTCTGATGACTCCTTGAGACAGGGACACTCACTCAAACGAGTAAGTTCATCTCAGAGGCACCTACCTTTTTTTTCTCTTTGGCAGTGAGAACAGACCTATCCTTTCTGGGTTTTTCTGATAAATATTTTCTTAAAGGGATATATCAGGAATGTCAGAAAGTGCAGTGACTCCCAGATCACTTCTCACTTCATTATAGTGCTTTTCGCAATGCTTGCATGGTGTGTGTTACCTGTCTGTCTTCTGCTATCTGCTATACCTGTATGGTAGCTTCTGAAAATATCATTGGATGTTGCGATAGCAACTGAGATTTCTCATGCAAGTTACTGGTCCTCTCAACTTGCCCAGAAAGGGAAGGGTTTCTTGGCTTGACAAAAGTGGGGACAACACATTCTGCCTCTTTGTGAGAAGGGATGATAATCACCTTCGAATCTTATCTTTCATCAAAGAGTGACACCTACGTATAACTTCAGGTGGAATTTTGCTACCAATTGCTACAAATCAAACTATATGATTCAGTTCATGAACCTTTCATAAGCTAGACCCTGCAGCGTTTACATAGCATTACAAGACACATAATTAAAAAAAAATAGGTGCTGCAAATGAAAGTCTACCAAAAAATAGCATCTCCGCAATAATCTGCCCAAGGGCTGAAGTCTGGGGTTTGGTTTTGGCTTCGGCACTTCTCCCCAAAATCAGCAGGACTCCACCCTGTCTTAAGGTTTAATTCTGGGTCTTGATGACTGATCTAACTCCTGTTGGCGCTTCCTCATGAAACATGTGAGGTTGATTCTTCTCCCATTTACATAGTGAACATGAGAAGTAACACTGTTTGAGAAATATCCATCAGAAATCAAAAATTTTTAGCTTGTGGCCTCTTAATTTTCCATTGCATATTTTAATCATGTCCTGCAGAGAACAATTTAATCTACAGACACAAGACTTGCTTTTTCACTTGTCTTCTGTGCATTTGTTGAAGCGAGGCCCATTCCAACTTCTGGTTGCCATATACTGAAAAGCATTTCCCTATAAAAGTGAAAATATCAAGAAATTCTAGGGAAAATTTATTGAAAATATTCTGAGAAAACACTTTAATGTTTTCCAGTCAGAAACTATCCAGAGTAAATCATCTGCTGCTTAGTGTAAGGAAAACCTTTGTAGTTATGAGTTGCTTTTTGGAAAAGATTAATAATATCCCAAGCAAGTGGTAAGAAAATATCTTAAAAAAGGGTTTGCAACCTTTCTGACTTTCAAAGTTGTAAAACATTTGCATTGAAGATGCGTAGTGAATTTAAGCAACTGGAAGTCAGCTGGGACTTTCATCAATTTTTACAGACCACTCAGGAGTAGTCCAGAGACTCCCAGATGGCAGACTACAGGTTGAAAACCACTGATATACAGATATCATTTGGATAATCCTCCTAAGTTTTTCATATTCAGTTAAACTTGCTTCCAAATGGAAGTGTAAGACCAAGAAACTCATGAGCACCTTCTTTATTTGTCGTATATATCTAGACTAAGTGAATAATTATATAAAGCCTATAAGCAAATGGAAATTAGAAATCATTAAAAAGCTGAGAATGTATATATCTTAAAGGTTGTGCAGGTATGACATTACAGAAACCCAAGGAAAGACAGATGTAAAAAAGATAGCAGAGCTGTTTCAATTTCAAAGAAGTTTAACATAGGAAAAATCCTAAAATGCATTCTTCTAATGTTTACCTCAATTTCTCATTATTTTCTGTAGGACCATGGCACTAATCAAGTATAGCATTTAATCCTTATAACTTTACCTCCGTAAGTTAATATTTTCTGTCTCCAAAATAGGTAGTCCTTTGGCTTGTTGATTTACTAAATCCAAATATACTCTCACTATATTTATTAAAAATAAATGATTCAGTGAGTCAGTTTGTGAAGAGTTAATCTTTAAATTTGGAGTTTTTTCGAAAGCTTAGATTTCAGTTCTCTAAAAACCTAGTGTAGGGCTTCTTAGCTGCTGTCAGAGTCCTCTCCTATCTATCCTCTGCTGTCTATGTTCTATCTCCTCTCAGAAAAAGAGATATAATTCTATCCCTTCTCATTAAAACCAGTTATACTTTTTAAAATGTTACCTGGAACTGGGAATGGCAAAGTCTGAATTTCAAAGTCATATTAGATATGTGAGCAGAATTCTTTTCTTAAGTGTCTACACAACAAGTTACAGCATTAATAGTAAGTACTCTACAGTATAATAGCAATCTGGAGAAATGCCTAAATCTTTCAAAAGTATTTTCTTTTTCCTTTACAGCCTTTACTTTCTCACTTGCACCACAATCTAACAGGGTGCTCAAGCATGGTGCCAGCTTCAAGCACATTAGGTATTCTCTCTGTGATATGTGCACACAGTATTTTCAAATACAGCATCACACATTCACATGGGCTGGATCTATGTCTGAAAATGTAATTCCTGTTCAAGTAGCTCTCCAGCCTGATTTCAGAAAAAAACTCTTATCTAGCAAAGAATTTTAATCGTATGCTTGAGCTTCACTCAAAACAATGAGAAAGATATGTACAAGTGCTTAACTCTCAAAATACTAGAGCATGTGCTCCACTGTTTAAAATAATTATGAAAAAAATTAAACATTTTGCTATTTTTTAATACTTTCTATTCTATTAGTTCTACTCGACAGTTTTTATTGTCTTTTTTTCTGCTGCAAATGCTTGAACAGACTGCGTCAATAATGCTTATAAAACTCTTTGTCCTTCATTGTCAATGTTTGTAGCTTCCTTCTGTTGATTTTGCCTCATACATCCAGACTGGACTAGACTTGTTTTTCTCAGTCTTGCCCCTTGCAATTTTTGCCTCACTTTGCAGCTCTGCTCACTTACAGTGGTTTCTTTGTCTTTCCATCAACTGAGATGCAAAAAGGGTAATTTAGGAAGGTGGGAGGATATGGAGTGGGAAGTGAGGATGAGGAAATCTTCTTCAAAAAGTTTTGCCTGTTT
>VWZV01008882.1:41469-145057 GCA_013397155.1 Irena cyanogastra
GAAAAATGAACAGGATAAATTGGAATCCACAGTCAGTAATTTGCATCATATGAGACTGCTTTGGCCACTCACACTCATTTCTGGCCATCAATCGTGCGCTGTCAGGTGCTGCACTCTGCCACCATGATAAATATTCCTCCTAACACTCTGATTCGTCCAAACAATGTAATTGTCCTCTATTCTCCTCTTGGTAATGGAGATAATGAATGACTGCACAAACAAGAAGGATTGCTCATCACAGACACAGGGGTGGCTTCAAACTGAAAAGCCCTGAGTACAAATTTTAATTGACTGAAAACACAGGTTGAAAGAAAAGAAATCCTGTCTTCCATTTCCAGGCTTCGATACAATCACTTCTGAGCCTTCCCCTTCTGGGTTGAGGGGAGGGTTCTTTTTCCTGAAAGTGGGCCCCCCAAAATGGGTAAAATGAGAGTAGAAAATTCTACCTTTGGAAAGCAGCCACAGAAACGCTGTCCAGTATGCGATTCATGAAAAACAACTCCTCACTTTAATTGTGTTTAATCCCAAAGTGTGAGGAACTGCTGTTATAAAAAAAAAAAACAAAAACAAAAACAACAAACCCTTCCAAATGGACACAGTTCCATCCAGCTAAATACTTATTGTACTGTAAGGAACAGTATGTTTTTAAAATTTCAGTCAAAATATAACCACGCATAAAGTGAATTGCACTCAACAGCACAGAGCTTGATGGAAATCACTGAGCCTACTCAGTGTGATAGCCATCCTGGAGCTATTAAGACATTTGAAAATTGGTACACAGAAGATCAACAAACACTTAAAAGCCGAGATCTTATCAAAATTCACCTTGCACAGATGGCTTTTATTATTTCTAATTAAGAGTGAGGGACAATAGCACAACAACTCTAACTTATTTAAATAGTGTACTACATTTTGGGGAAGAGAGAGAAAGAGAAAACTGGTGTTGTTTTCTGTTGATTTCTCCCCACCCCCCCTTCAATATCAGTGATTCTACGGCTTTTAAATGTGAAGTGGACTGTTTATCTGAAAGTGTGCTGGCAGACTGCCACCATATTTCTAAGATTAAAGAAAGGATTGAAAACAATCAGCTTTCTGAGGAACTGAAACCACGACAATGTGTTTCTGGTTAATTTACAAATATATGTATATATTTAAGACTAAACTACAGAACCAGAAAATTCCTACTAGTTAGTCTATCACACGCATTCTTACACTTTATTAGAACAGACATCATATTGAAATAATAAGCATGGGAGGCCTTCATTTCTGCTTTGATCTATATTACTAAATGTCTGACTGGCTCAGATTTAAAATAAACTTTGGTATGTTTGCACTTGAAAACTGGAAAAAGACCACAAGTAATAATTTGTTGTCAGTTTCCATATCATCTTAGTAAAAGTTATCGTTTAGTCTGTACACTGCTGGATGCCAGGAGATGTTAGTCCAGTTACCCCTGCAGTGGCTAAACTTTCTGGTAGGAATACATGTTCTAATACGGTTGCAAAGATGGTAAGTCACTTCATCATCACCTAACTACCTGAGATGAATTAAGAGCTTTACCGGCTTTGCAAATCTCCTGCAGGCAAGTGTCATTATACCTTTAAATGCACAGGTATGTACTGAAGAAGGGTACCACAGGGCTCCTTTTGCTCTGAACATCTAAGGGTTGGGATTTCATGACCCAAACCCTGACAAATGCAGGGCAAATGTGAAGGCAAGATTCCAAGATGTTTAATAATGGCTTTTCAGCATTGTCCTGCGTAATTTAAAGTGATTTTTGTTTTGTTTTTTTTTTTTCCTGTCTAAATTTGCTTCCAATAAATTGAATAACAATTATACCCAGCATAGTTGGATTTGGTGGTAGGCTTGGGAGTTTATATATATGTAGGTAATAATTTTACTCAGACAGAGGTACAGGTTATAGAATTTCATATAAGATTAGTTTATTTGCTTATTTAGAAAGCTATATTCAGAGGAAGGAACACAGAGGGGAGTTTTTAATAAGAAGAATCTAAATTATTCACCCTTAAAAAGCATAATGAGTACAAAATGCTAGGGATTGTTTCAAAAGGTAGGATTAAAGAATACACTGACATCCTTTAACTTTTCTCAGCCTGTTAAAAGAATCCCTTAATTGTCTGTTTAAATGTTAATCTCAGTAACAAATGAGTTAATAGTCATAAAAAAAGAAAGAGCTTTGAAAATCTCACCACCTCTAAAAATTCCCATTCTACTGAGACTATCTCATCACTTTATTGCCAAGGTAACCATGGGTACCTCGTGAACTCTTCAGTGCTACTGGATGGTCAAATAGCAGTGCCACAAGACACTTGGTCCTCTGTCATGGATGATCAAGCCAAGTTTCAGACAGTGAACTGAGCTTCAAAATGGGTGCACTTCTGCTTTTCTGTGAGACTGTAACTCTTTTAGGAAGCAGAAAAAGCACTTGCAGTCCAAAATTTTCAGCATTCAACAGCAATAGAAAATGCTGTGAGCACATTCCCCTGGCAGACTGTGCAATGGTAGGGTTACATTTAAATTATGGTCCTAGGTACCTAAGATGTCACCCATCTCATCACACTAAAACCTTTTTAATGTCTTAACTTACGCAATGCCACTCTAAATGGTGAAGGAGAAGAGGGACCTTCACATACAGTACCACAGAACCAAGATTACTAAGCATGCTTTTAGAAAAGATTGAATGTATCTCCTGAACCAAAAGCTTTTCAAACTTTAATTAAAGCTTACCCGGTTGATCTAGATCTTTTAGAATAGTTATGCTTCTCTGTTATTTACATACATGCTGCCAGACACGTGGTAAGCACTCAAGCACTTATGCCTACATTCTGAGCAGAAAGGCTATTGTTATACCTCTGTTAATTCCCAGAGAAGACCACTCATGGTAAAAATGGTACACACTTAATAAAGCACCTGGACAGACTGATGAGCTGCAGAATCACAGTTGTTGTGGAATTTCTAACAAAAAACCACACCAGCACTCAGTAGCCCTGGTTCATTCCTATCAATAAAGGATAGCCAAACGTAACTGCTGGATAGCATAAAACTGATTTGAGCCATATTCTGCTAGTTCAACTAAGGCAAGGAGAAATTTAAAAAGCAAAGATAGAACAGATATGGAGCAAGGGCATAAATACCATATTCCTGCCTCTACTATATTCCTCATTCTTACTTGTCTGATGAACAAAAGACTAGGAGGACCCACTTTTCTATGTTTTGCCACTTTAATGACATCAGGTAGCACATTCAAAGAGACAAGCTGATGTGCTAAGGAAGTTCAATATACAGGAGAGGGTTGCTGATGACATATGGCTGTTTTTAGACACAACAGAAAAGAAAGATGACCAGATGTGTGGTTTACAAAATGAAAGCTTGAGAAGCACATTTACAGGAAAAAATTAGATGTTCTAAGGAAGGGAAGAAAGATGATTAATAAAGTAATATGCAGTGTTGTGGTAGAAAAAATTCCTATCATTAGAATGGAAACAGAACAATGACAGAAAACCATATTCTTTGGTGCTGTAAGAAGAAAAACAATTTGTAATCTCTTATACAAAATATTCCCCCTGAAGATTTTCCTTCAAGAAAATTAGAAGGAGGGTAAGCAGCCTGTACAATGATTTTGAAAGTGAGGGCTACTCACATGGACAAGAAAGGTGACAATAAGCATTATCACACATCAAGTACAATTTGGCTCTGTTCTATGAAGAACAGCAGTTTCTGATGAAAACAATATATCACTCTTATCCCAATTTCTTGCAAAGATATCAAACATTTCAGGGGTTTTGACACATAAGAATGAACAGACATTTTGGCTCTGGTCTTTTAATTCTGAATTTTCAGTCAGTGAGTCCCCTGAAAGCAGAATAAATACAGGAATGGTCTGACATATGAATGGAGAAAAGAATCTATGGAGAAAATTGAAGACTATCTGATGAGGATGGCAGGAAGTTTCATGGTGCACTTTTTAAGGTAGCAAAGAATTTTAAAAAATCCAAACAAACAAAGCAACAAAAAAGAAAATGCAATAACAACTACGCTACCAGAAAAATTATGGTTGCTATTCGTAAGACTCTAAAGCTAGATGAGAGAACTGAAAATATTTCTGTTGCAGTTGAAGGGTAGAGTGAATTACAGAAGAGAGAGACACTCAAAGTTTGACTTAAATTTTGCTGACAGATTAAAAATAAGTAAAATTGGTAGCTATGGAAAAGATTATATGATTGAAAAGATTTTTTAAAATGCATTTTAGGTAGCAAGAAAGTACTGGAGAGAGAGGAACAGTGATATTGGACCGATGGGTTTTCAGGTCAGTCTCCAGACATAAAGCACAATGTGTAGTAATAAAACCAAACAGTATTACAGCAATTTTCTTCTCCTAGACATTATATGCGATCTTCTAGATGTTGGGATATAAAATCCTATTTTCATTGAGTCAGTAAGAGTTTTGCCATTATATTCCTTAGAATTTGATTTGAAACCTAATTTAAGAAACTTAACCTTTCAGTAAACATACCAAAATATTACTTTAAGCTTCTGAAATACAAAATCCATATTTCAGACAAATATTTAAGAGTTTCCTGTAATATCCACAACTATTGTGGAAAAAGAGTGAAAAAACAATATGGAATGCATATTAGAACAAACAGATATACCCTAACAAGAACTAAAATTAAAGACAATACTTGAAGACCAAAATCTGCAATGAAGCTAAGGGAGACAGTATTTCAAACCACTAAAAAATCAGTATGGTAAAGTAGTCACAGAAGTAATGAAGGCAAACAAAACAAAAATACTGTAAATGTTGAAGTAAAAATCATAGTGAGACGGTCTTAAAATCATGAACAAAGTTAAGGTGTAAGAAGAAAGTTCTCTCTCTTACTTAGAATGAAGTGTCTCATTAAGTTCTGCGTTTTAATTCTCTTGAGAAAAGACCTGGATCAAACATGGGGGGCGAGAACACCTTACTTAAAGTCAGTTAAGAAAATAATCAGTGCTACTAAAAATAGTGTCCCTTTCATTAATATCAGGAGGCAGAGCTGTGTCCCTTTTAATGGCTTGGCGGAATGGAACTGTTCAGTGAGCTCTGGATTAATCTTCTTCAAAATGTGAGTCTTTACATATTGGGAGACTTATCAGAAATCTCTATTTGTGCTAAAGATCAGTCCCACTAACACAATTTGGATGCAAATATCCACTCTTGATCCTATACAGTCACTGGTTTTGATATAAGGTACTCCAAACAAAGGGCTGTTGTAAATACCAGATACAGGTATGTGACAACTCTCAAATTTTGCACTTATTCATTTCCACAGTGGTTTTCCATGATTGCCTAAATTATTGGCTATGACTGAGGCAGACAATAATTTAATACAATATCTTTTTACTTAGCCTTTCCGATTTGGAGTACGAATTTGGAAGTCATATAGATATCTTTAGGAATGGAAACAGCATTAAGTATTCGACAGTGGTACTCACACAATACAGTTACAACTGTCTTTGATGGTTAAACTATCTCATGGAACAATTCTTTTTTCTAGATTGGATAAACTGAAGAATCTCAGATTATACGTTTGAAAAGTCCAGGACCACATAAGGATTTTCACAAATCTGTCCCCAAACAATCCCAGTGCTCTGCTTTGCAGTATACTCAGGGAATCTGTTCCTACAAGGCTGATTTAATTGAATTTGAACCCCTGTCTAACCTATGGAGCTGGTTCTTTTTTGATTGCCCTAAACCAAATTCTTACAGAAAATGGTTTACAAATGCATTATGAAAGAATGCAGGGTTCACAAAGCCATAAAGATAAAGCCCAGTTTCATTTTTTTCTGCACTATAGACAGGATTTACAATTTATAGGAAAAAACCCATGTTCATGATGAATGATAATGGGCAAGGAATGAGTATATTCAATCAGTAGCTGGCTTCTGTTAGCTGGGATAGAGAACTGCATAAATCAAGGATTCAAGGAAACACAGAATAGGGATAATATAACATGTAAATGAGAACAAACATGGCTGTGAAAAGATAAATACCTTAAATACCCAAGAAGGAGAAATATTTTCTTAAGGAATGAAAGATTCAGAATTAATCTGATCCAAACATGTAAAGCCCCAGAAGCATGAGTGTTAAATAGATTGTCATCGTGTAAAAGAGTGTGTAACATATTGTGGACTATTTAGTGAAGTATCCATGGCTGAATGTCCAGAAAAGTTTTCTTAACTTCAGCAATACATTGCAAAGCCTAATTTAATGAGGAAGGCAACATGGATTTATGACAGCAAGGTTTTTCTTAATTAACTTCCTAGTGTTGTTAAATAATGTTATCACCAGAGCAGAGGAATGGAAATGCCATAGATACTATCTCTTTCAGTTTTATTACAGCACTTGATATAATTTCAGATTAAAGACAATAAAGTAGAAAAATGTCTCATAAACAAGTAACAACAAGTGGTGGGTTACACTGTGAAGAGCGAGGAGACTCTTCACACTTCTATATGTAATTGAGTTAAGCAACAATATTAGATAAAGCTAGAAATACAAAAGATTCATGCACTGTTAGGCATGAAAGGTATGCTAAAGGGCCAACCTACCACCCGACAAAGGCAACAGAAGTTCTCTGAAGACTTCAATGGAAGCTGAATTGTAAATTTATTAGCCTTTACTGATTAATATAGAAAGCCTTTTTTTTCTTGTGATGCAGATGCTGTTACATAAATAGTGAAAAAATGGTGTAGAAAGTTGTAATCAATGTTTTCTGAAACGTCTTGGTATAGTACATGAGTGAAAGTATCAATAAGCATAAAAATGCATATTGTTATCTCCCTCACTACCACCTTGCTGGATCAAAGTTCAAGCTTTGTTAGAGGTCTTTAGTTTAATCCACAATCCTTCGGGTTCTGCTGTTTTGAGGATTTTGGACTCATCTTTTGCTTCTACTTTAATTCAGAGCTATTGTGCACCCACCAGGCTCAATAAAATCAACAAAGTTGAATAGAACATCTTAATTTTTCACTTCACTACACAGGTGGAGTAGGCAGGGTGAATCACATCAGAAATGTGATACTAAATACTCTGAAACCCGTAGAACACAGGCACAGCTGAAGTCACAAGTATGGAATTATTTGATGTGAATTAGGAACTGATCCTGCCAAAATTGTTGTACATCTATCATAAAAGAAAAGCTAAGCTATGAACTGATGTCTTCAGCACCAAAACTTATAAACCAAGAGAATGATGCAACTGACTTGGAAAACTAATGCTATGATTTAATCTGTGTTGTGTTAGAAACAGAAAGTCAGATTTTCTAAAATGTTTTCTGTGCCATATCCTGGCAGGGATACTTACATAGTGTTATTAAGCAGCACTTTATTCCATCTGGGAACCCTTTGAGTTTCATTGGGTTACACACAGAATAAAACACTAATCAGTACAAGCAAGGTCTGGCTCTGGGTTTGGCTCATAGACAGAGGACTGGAGGGAGAACTTTGTTTTGGTTAGGCTCTGAGTAGGAGACTTTGAATTTCCTTTCTACCTAAGCTACATCTGCTGAGCTAGTTTATTACAAAAGAAATGGGAACTATGGCAATACATAGCTCCAAGTGTCTCCCATTCATACCATAAATATGTGAGGCCATGGCTCTGGGCAAGCTTTTCAACACATTCAGCAGCAGGATTTGATAGAATGCAACAGCTAACTCTCATTGCACCTCTTAATTTGCTTGCTGGAACTTGGCAATTTACCTTTCAAGAGCCACAGACCAAGTGGATATCTGTTTGGCACACACAAAAGTTCTTTTCAGGGATCTAGTGAAAGGGTAAGGTATGGACTGCAGCTTAATGAAGTTATAAGCTAGTGACATATCTTGCCAGAAAATAGTCATGATCTACTAAAAGGAAAGAAGACTAGTCATCACAAAATAAAGGTTTGTGTTTTAATTTTTAGTGTATATATTTTAATTTGTATTTAGCTGATTTATACATATATATATATTCACATATACGCTGAATCTGCAAAGCAAAGGCAATGGCTGCAAAAACTTTGATAGTGAAAAGACACCACATTAATAGTGAAACCCTGAACCATTCATAGTTAAGGCCAGGTTTATTTGGCAGTTCATCTGAGTTTTGGCAAATGTTGTAAGACTTTTGGTTGCAGTGCTGCAATCCATGCTTTCATGTGGCAGCTAGGTGAAACTGCCGTGGTTCAGGCTAAGTCTCACACTATGTCTGAACCCAAAACCTCAAAGATGAACTCTAAGCCATAAATTTACATAAATTTACAAACATTTCCAAAATTCTGCAAAGGGAAACTGCAGCTCAAAGGTCTTCAAAGGATATCTATTTTCCAAAGCATATGTAGATTTTGTTTGCTATTTTCCAAGTGAGTCCAGAAGAGAAAATTATTTGCTCTCCTCTTCCTGGAAAGGCCTCTTTTCTGCATCTGAGTAGAATTGCAACAAGCTGGCAATTTCTACACTGGCAGCCTGTGTACAGGGTTTTGAAATTCCTGCAGAACCAAGACCTGGAGACTAATCTCTTTGAGGAGACAAGAGCTCATAACAGATGATAGGAAGTAATAAGGGGATATTAGTAGCCATTATTGATATCTCCATCTTATTGGTGGCTGTTATGAGGTTTAGAGCAGAAATCATGATGTTTTTTGGTTTTCGGAGTGTGAGGTTGAGGGCTTTGAATGAAAAGGCCCTTTTGGACAAGGATTTCTAGAATATAGGTCTAAAAGGAATAAAGCATCTGAAAAAGCATTATCCCTGATTTAAAGCATTTACTAGTGCTCATGACTCTTCTTTAAAGTGTTATGATTATGATTACATTTAAATTTAATCAACTTCTGAAGGGCAGTTCAGGTACGTGAGATGAGAGGGTAAGCACATGAAAGAGGAAGTAGCTTTGCAAGGTGTTTTTAAGGGCAGGAAAAATAGGGATGCTAATGGAGCAAGACATAGGCTTTGTTTTGGTAAAGGATTTAACTCAGTCTCGGGAAGACAACTTGGAACAGAAAAGTGAATCTGGGGAAGTCAGAGTAAGAGGCGGCTGAGGAGCAGAGAAAGGCTTTAGAGCAGGAAGTGTGGGTGTTGGGAAGTCCCACAGCCAGAGGGACTGAGAGGCTGGTTTTCAGAAGGGCTGAGGTGGGAATGATGGGAAAGGAAGTATTTTCAAATCACATTAGGGTTTGACCAATTCCTGGGCATCTCTGGTTTGTTTCAGAGTTTCTCTGTAGAGTTCAAATTAATTTATTGATAAGCCACGGATTTTACAAAGTATTAAAGTCCTCAGAAAATTATTGCAGGTGGTTTATAATCTCAATTATTTGGGTCTTGCATATTTTTTCTATTTTTTTTTGTATTTACACAACTTGCCAATAGTCTTAGGTGTAACAATATATACTACACATTGATGTTCTGCCTACCACTACCACTGAGCACAATATGCTGGTTTCCCTAGGCATAAAATGGAAGAAGCATGAAAACACAGATACATACACAACCCACCACATACATGCTTAGGAAATGGTAGGTAGCAACATCTGCCATAGACCTGTAACATTTTAAAAATATTTACTAGGAAAATGTTAAAAGAATGTATCATATTTACACATAGAAACTCTTGATCCAAAGTGCTTTTTTCAGAAGTGTGTACTGTTTTGCTATGTGGCAGGTGCTCTGAGCTACCATTAATCCGGAAAGAAGCAAGAAGTATTTGGTGCCACCATAATAACATTTAGGAACCTAAAGACAAAGCAATGAATGATTAAACAGAATAGGAGTTAGGTGGCTAATTCACCTGATTCCACTGGGAGCTAGGCATGCAATGTGTTTAGTTACTTTTGACAATTTCAGAAGTTTTCATCTGCATATTTAGTCACCTAAATGTATTTAAGATCTGGTTTAACAGAACCTGTTGACCTTTCCATTTAAGATTGGATGGCCTCCCCAGAGACCACCATCTTGCTGAACATCCAGTTCATAACTATCCACCACCACTAAGCGAGAATAATCTTGTCAGTGTTTTGAGAGCTTGTGGAGCCCCCATAAACTCTTAGGAAATTAGGCATCTTAAAATTAAAGTCAAGCAATTTACTTGATCTTTTACTGCCCATTTCTTCTGGGTAGCTTTTTAACAAAATCTCCTTACAATCCATAAAATATATTTATAACAAAGTACCACACTCCTACCAACAATCTGTGAGCTGGTGCATACACTTCACGGCTTATAAACTGACACACTGTAATAGCTGCACAGTTTTTAGCAGCTGTCTCTCACACCATGTGTCCTGCCCAAGTAGAGACTGAGATTCAGACATAGTGTTCAAACACTGGGATTATCCCGTAATTTTCTGAATAGATGGCAACCATATGATAATTAATTCCCTAAAACCAAGCAGGGAGAAACAGCTGAAGAGGGGAAGGTTTTTTACATTGCAAAAAAGATGCAATACCCAGGGGACTTTCAGATATTCTGGACATGGGTATAGACAGGATAAGAACTTCAATAGTAAACAGATTAATTGATATTCTGTTCCTACCCACTCTTCAGTTTTGGAAATGATTTGTGACTTCCATAACAAGCAGCAGGTGAATATGTTCATCCATCCTTATACTTGACTCTAAATTTATTTATGAAAAAAAGGAGTCCAGAGATCTGGCTTCTATACTGACTTTAAAGAATTAATCCTCTTTTTTCTTTTTACCTGAATGAGGTTAAAAACCCTCTCCTGCAAACTGCAGAAAGAACTCTTAGATCCTGGCCTTCTACCTCAATCCATTCCACACAGGAATAGTGGCATGCTTTTACAATTATTTTCTCAGCCTTAAAAATCCTATTCTTTCCATCTTTGTGATTAAGTTGCCTCTACTGGCTCTGTGAAGCAGTGATAGGACAGTCAAATGCCATCCCAAAATGCAGTCACCAAAAGCTCACAGACCCCGTTAAATGGTTTTAGCTCCGTACCGTAAATGGAGGGGAAGAAGCAAGATTTTTCCCTTTACTCAGAAGCAATACTAAGATGGTCCAATTTGCATCTCTTACATGCAGGAACAAAAGTTTGAGTAATCTTAATCTATATGCTGTTTTCTTGGCTTTCTAGCCACAGTTGAGTTGGCTCATCCAGTTATTGGAATTAAGAACTGACTCTCAGTAAATCACTTGATTTGCATAACATACCTGATTTTTACAGTGATTTTGTCAACAAAATCTTAACCAGTTGACTTATTCTTTCTTTTATTCCACTTTTTGATAGTACATAGTGCTGAAGTTGGCAGATCTCCTTTACAAGATTCAAAATTTTCATATTCAGTTGGAATTCAGAGGAAAAGTTGAATGTGCTCTTGGTGTTACAAAAGACTTGTGCCATTTTCATGTTTAGCTTGAGAAACTTCCCAGCAAATTAAGTCGAAGAATTACCATAACTTAATATTTGTGTGTATTTAGAATTCTTTCCAGACAGGAATCTCAAATGTCTTCATGAGTGTTAAGGAACACAAGCAATGAAAACCTTTCTACATCTCTCCCTGGAAGAAGAAAGCAAGAAAGGAAAAAAGAAGCTCATTTTGGGTGGATAAAGGGAGGCCTAGAGTCACCAAGTGCCTGACCCAATGGCATATGAGAGGAAAAATACACAGCTGATGACAGAACCAAGGGAGGAGCTTGAAGAGTATAGCAGGAGATTTCTGCGTCAAGAAAAGACACCTCAATCAGCAATCGGATTTTTAAGAGCACAGTCAAAACCCTCTAGTTTTATAAGACAGGCACTTAAGATCTATTACTGATGAATTAATGATGATATTTCTCCAACTACGAAAGGTAATGCTTGCATTTTGTTTGAGTATAGAATAATTCCTGAAATAATTAAAGAAACAGAAACAGTTAGGACATGTTGGAAGGACTGACATTATGGCTGATTTTCAAAGAAGTTTTAGGTTTAGAGGTGCTAATTCCCTCAAAAAAAAAAAAATAAATGGGGGTAAAACTCCCTGAGGCCTCATTGAAATTCTCAGCTCATATCACTGCGACGGATTGCATAGGAACACAAATTAGAGTTAAAATGGGATTTAATTCTATCGTGTACATATGTTCATTTTTTTAGTGCTATCATTCATTCATTCATTGCTTTATTTTAAATGCACCTTTCATTCAGTGATTTGGTTATAAAAAACTACAGAGAAAACACTCCTCCTTCCATACCCCCAAAATGCTAAAATTTTAAAAAGGAATAATAAGCAAAGGACCATAGCATCAAGTGCCTTGAATTGACACCATTTCTTTGCCAATTTAAACTAGCTGAGTACATGGCCTCCCGTCCTTTTGTGTTTTCTGAGGTTATTCTCAGCAGAACCTGCACAGTAAATAAAGGTAAAAGTGCAACAGAATAGACTCAGACATATCAGCGAATGAGGAGCTCTGCTTCCCATATACATTAGTGAACTTTTCTCCTGACAAACAGGCTATCACCGTATAATGGGTTTTTCCTGAAGTTTACTGCGGCACTGTTTATAATAACATTGCATCCAGCCTGCCTTGTTGGTACTTTTGCATTGCAGGGTAACAGTTCTGAGGTGGCAGCAAACAGCTTCCGTGCTTGTGTCAGGAGAAATAAAACTGTTATTATTTCATACACTTCAGAGGCCACACTCAAACTCAGCAGCTCTGCAGAGCTGTTGTGAACAGAAAGCTCTGCTGTAGAACACCGGGCTGCCCCCTCAACAATAAACCGTCTTCTCTCCCCTCTGTGTTTGGCTTCCCGCCAGTTGCCCATTTGCTTTACACCATCAATTTATATTCACTGAGATGGTGTAAGGTTCTAGAACAGCACTGATTATCAAATCTGCCTGCCAAACATATGAGCAGTAAAAGCTGGTCTTCCAGAGTCCTACATGTATCATCCAAGGGCCCGATCCTGCAAGCTCACCCGACAGGGAGCAGTGCTCAGATCAGCCAAAGCCAACGGAGCCCTGAATTCACAGCAGCAAATTCCACTGCTAGCAAAAAGTGCTAGTGGGCTGAAGTCCTCAATGGCTTGGCTTTCCTGCACAGAGTTTTGAAGGAGTGGTTTTCAATAACCCCACCATGGCATAAGCCCTGGCGGAGTCGTCAGAGAGAGCTTGTAGCTTTTGTCACATATTTTGATTACTATTTCATTCAACAGCAATTTGCCAGATGATACTATCTCTTCTGATATATGTGACGCAGTTTTTAATAAGCCTTTAGAATAGCCGTAGCAGTCACTCATTCCTTGCTAATCCCAAAAGCTGAAAAACCAAAAAGCTCTCACCTTCTTACCCCCTCCCTCATCGAAAAAATCCAGCATCAGAGTTCAAAAAAAGTTAAAATTTTGACACTTTAGGAAAAGACTTTAAAAGGAATGCACAGGCTGATCTTTGTTTGCCTTTAAAGCCTAAGAAGCGTGGAATTCTGGCTTCCAAACTTTCTACTTAATCATGAGGTCTAGGAATTTACTTATTTAAATGGAAGCTTATATTCTCAGAGGAAAGAAAAAACAATATTTACAGCTAGGCTGGTTCTTTAGAAAGACACCAAATGTCGTGAGAGCAGCATTCACGAGGACTGAAAACACTGCATTAACAATGGATTTTAGCAAATTAATTAGCCTTGCCCATTTTAATTTATCTTTCACAATGCTCTAAGCTTGTGAGAATCAGCCACAATGGGTTTTGTTCATAAGTTGCTTTGCATCTAAAAAGAATTAGAATATTTCATGCTTGCTTTTCCGCGTGGTCATATATTGGCAATCCTAATTTGAATCCTTTCACCTCATGTGCAATTAGTTCTCACTGAAGCCAATAGACGTCATCCATACGTAAGGAAAGTGGGATGGATCTTTAATGAGTGGGAAGTAAATGTAACAATGAAATAGCTAATGAAGTGGTTTTACAGAAACAATACAGCTTTCTGGACTTGAAACAAACCAGCACAGATAAATACATCTACCTACTCTTTACTTAAGGGCTATAATATTGGGCTCACTTAATGCATTCAAAAGTATGCAAGCATTTTCCAAATGTTTCCTAGCTATATTAATCACATCTCAATCCTAAAATGAACTCTGTGCAAGAAGATTTATGCACATCCATAGTGTTATCTGGAAGATTACAGCCTTTATTGCTGACTATTTGTAAATAAGGATAAAAGTCAGCGTAGGCATCTCTTCAAATGCAGCTTTAAAATACCATATGTCCTTATGCTTGTGTTATGTGATAAAACTTGACAGATCAAAGGACCAGATTTCCCATTCTACATTGATTATTTACTATCATTCATTTTCATGCATTTTAATATGTGGTATCTACATTTAGGTCCTTGAGAGCTAGAGAGAATTCAAGCTGCAATACTTGGATCCAGACTCTGAACTTCACATAGCTTGAGGATCTGGCATTTTGGTTCAGCTTTTCCATTATGTAAACAACAATGTATGTCAGATGAAGTCCACACTGTCTTCAAGTCTGCTCAAGCTGTCTTACTCCTTTTCTCCTCTCCAATATATTCACCTTTTCTCCCACAAAAAAGGAAAACAAATCATTTCACAGCTAGAAATTCGTAACAGATTTTGACTGCAGGCATCAATCCTTCAAATCACTGTGTAAGTCAGTGGCAAGCCATGTTGTCTTTCTAATCACAAACTAACAGAGTGACCTGACAGAGACAACAACAGGGCTTCTGACACTTCTTTTATTGCCCACTCATAAATTCATAAAGGGATGTATACTATCACCAATTGGTAAGTTTGCTAGATAAACAGCAACACCAATTGAATGGCTTGCGTACACATTGTAAAACAGAGAATCTTTATACAGATAAATCAAATATGAGCTGAGTTTTAGAGGAAAGCAATTAAAGCTTTAAGGTAAAGCTGCTGAGGGAAGGCCCTGTATCACATTATAGTGTATAATAGAAAATGTGTTAACATGGAGTACAGTATGTAAAATTAAATTAATTAGTAATACAAAACACTTCTAAAGCAGCATGTCCATTGACAGATAAATAGATTAAACATAAGAGATAAATAACCCATTCAGAGATCATAGCTCTTTTTTTTTTTATCAAAAAGAAGAAATGAAAAAAGAAATCAAACTTCCTAAAAGACAGAGGTGATAAAAGCATAGCTAAAATAGACATTTTAAAGCCGACTTGTTCGCCCCAGGCTAGTGATTGAAAAGAAAAAGCATAGCCGGACCATAAAAAACCTATTGGACCATATTTCATTTGCTATAGTATATTTAAATGTTTCACTGCACACCAATTTAAATCTAGTGCCTTATAGGCTGGTATAAAATACCTCAAGCTGTACTACGTTCTGAGCAACTGTAAAGAACCTTTCTTTGAGAGAGACTTCTTACAGATACCTCACACAGCCTTTCTTAGGGTTAGAAACATAAGGCTAAATGGGAAGATTTTTTTTTGCTTCTTTTCCCCTCTACCAAAACAAACACACGGTCTTCTGTTAGGATTAAGGGTTGCTAGCACAATACAGACTGGAACAAGAGGAACTCCAGGATCCCACATACAAAAGCTCAACATGTTCTCTAAATTCCAGACAAGACATTTGTACCATGTACAGCTCTCCATGTACAGCGGTCTCTACTTGTATTTTCTGGCATGAAACTGGAACCATTCAATTAATTGCATATAAAATCCATACCTGCCTGTTATTCTGCACTGATTGCTTCTGTGTATCTCTCTTCTAAGCTTCTACCAATTTCCCAAGAAACTTTTCCAGTTCCATCTGTGATGGTAACATACTGCTGGTGGTTGAGACTTCCCTCATCCTTCCAATTTGCCTGATGAAAGAATCTGATAGCACAGAACCTGGGACAATACTACGTCCCTCAGGTTATATTGTAGTCACTTCCCAGCTGAACATCTCTACTCTCTGTGGTAAATGTCATTTGTAAGTTTTCTAAGATCCTCATGGACATACCAAGCATTTGCAAACTACAAGGACATCTTTGGTGGTCCTGACTAACTCAAGGATTTCAGGTTTATGTCTATGGCACCCAATATGAAGTGTCATTTCCTCTCCACCACCTGAATTAGGTGAGCAGTGCAAAAGTTAGTGTGAATTGACAAATCACCTTGATGCCTATTCCAGTGTGGAACTTGGTATCCAGAGGAAAGTAAGTTTTGTTTTGGTGAAAGTAGGCTTCATTCCCACAGTGATAGGAGCCTACATGTTAGCCATCACAATGCAAAATGCTTTTAAATCCTCCCTAAGGGAAATGTATTATCCACCATTTCTGCAAAATAGGAGTGGGGGATGGGATATAAAGATAAGTATTCTAGATATATGTCAAAATTGGCTGTTTCTCCAGCAGGCTCAGGAATGTGCATCATTGCTTCAATACAGATGGTTAAAATTTGTGTTAGTTACATTGCTCTGGGTGCAACAGAAAGACTATAACCTGTAGCTCTTTTGTAAAGCAGAATGCAAAGTCAGTATTCACCTGCTGGAAATTCTGATACTGCAGAGGGGCACTCGATCAGGATAATATGAAAAAGGAGAAGTTAGTAACACATCCAAGGGTGAAGAGAGAGGGCACAGGACATACTTCAAATGGGTAAATCACACTAACTCTACAATTCAAATTTTAAAAGCATTTTGAGGAAGTTACAGAAATTAAAGCTGCCCTGAAGCATCTTTAATTTATGTGACTGGATGATTTGCTATCACTACGTAACTGCCAAAGCCTCACTACATTTGGCAATACCATAGAAGTAACCTTCTCATACAGGAAAATCACTCACTAATAATACCTGCACTGAGTTAACCCGTGGAAGAATTTAAATACAAGGAGTGCATTTAAAGACAAATTCTGTCCTCATGAGCAGCGCTACAAATCTGCAGCAACTTACTACCAGTCTCCTTCTTCCTAATTTCTAGAAAAGACCTCCTAAAATTTGACCTTTCAGTTTATTTTAGAGAGAACAGGTATTCCTCTTGTAAGGCAGTATTTCCTTTTGCTAAACTTTGCTTTCTAAATTGATATTTAGTCTGCAGAATGTTTGCCCAAGCCTCGATTATTTTGGAAAGTTTTAGCAAAAATGATTCAGACATTTCTGAAAATGAAATTAAAGAAAAATATTGGTATATTGTTTCTTGCTATATTTAATTGAGGAGAATGTGCTTTGGAACAGAACCATAACATTTGGAGAAGAGATGGCCCTGCTCTTGGGGATGTGCCTTTTGCCATCTCTTTGAAAATCCACCCACATTTGGCCAAGCTATAAACCTTTGAAAATTTTCAATTAGCACTAGTTTAGTAAAGACATTTAAGAGTTTGTCAGCTAAGTACTTCAAAGACTCCATCTGTAATGAACATGCTCCAGCCTGTACATACTGGCATCTGCAGCACCCCCACAGAAAAAGGGAGTGTGCACTGCTCCAGCTCTGAGCAGGACTTCCTTTGACATGGCCCTTCTCCATTGCTGTGGACCTTCCTAGAGCAGGGACTGCATATAGGGTGCTGTCACCTGTTTCCTCTCCATCCCACATCTGTGTGGCAAGAGGGCCCACAGGGGAGTATGTAAAGCTGCGTGGCATTTTTCTTTTAATATTTGCCAACAATGTCTGCCATTACACAAAGCCTCCAAAGGAGTGCATTAGTGGGAGGCTCCTCTTTTGCAATGAAGTGGGAGCTAAGTCAGGTCCCGGGTCTTCATCCAAGCCTCCATCACCCATCTCACCAACCGTGATATTTCTTTATCCTTCATCATTTCCCTTATCCCACTTCAATCCCAGGGTCCAAGTCTAGCAGCTGCCTCCTTCCAGTTCGTTCCTACTAGGAACGCACAGTCGCAGTCACCTTCTCCCAGTGCTCCAATTCTACTCCTTTCCAAGTGAAGTCTCCTTGTTCCCCAGGGTACTGTCATCCTCCTTGCTCAGCCATCTCTCTTCATCTCCTGTTTCACAGAATCTGTCAGTGTGACACAAACTACATCCTTCACTCTCCTGGACAGCTTTGGTCCCCTCTGCATTTAACTCTGGCAGCTTCCTCCATCTCAGTCCTGGGTATCAGGAGGAATCGTAGGCATGGGATAATAGTTCATTCCTTCAATGCCTGGCTATGACTCTCAGCTACTTGGAAACAGCCTTGCAATAGTACATCTAGTCCTTCTACAACATGAGCGCAGTTTCACAAGCACGAGGTTGTGTGGGATTCATGATTCTGGCTACTTAAGACTAAAATTCTGGAGGTTTAGCAATCCAAACTCAGAAAGACTTCAGTAAGCTTCTGTGAATTGTAATATTGCTCACACTTAGCTATGGACAAATTGTATTTTTATAGGGACAGCAAAAGCACACTCCTAACACTGACCTATGAAATCCTTCCCTCTCACAAATGGGATCACTAAAGTCTCTAGCATAATTTAAGTTAAATATTGTACGCTATTTTTTTCCCCCTGATATATTTTGTCTTAAATTTTTCTTGACATTTTAGCTATCTTTTACAGGTCCTAAACAGGACATTGAAAATGAGTTCATGATGCTATTTTGAAGTTATTGGTATGCCCTATATCTCAGAATCAGAAACGAAATGGTTTAAATCCTAAGATTGGCAGTGTCTATAGGTATGGCCTTTTATTTCAAGAAAATTACTTCAAAACAGAGTTTATTATATATGTAATATAAATGTGTAATGTGTCAGGTGCTTGCAGGACATTTTAATTGGATCAAGTATTTAATTTTGTGTATATCTTTATAGTACCTCTAAGCTGTCTGAAAAGTTTAGCTTGCTTGTCTCACATGGAAAAATTTTTTTTAACTGCTTTTTTTTTCCCTGCTTTTCCATCAGCTCTACTAGTCAGAGCAAATGCAAATCAACTTCATTAGTCAAAGCAGTTAAGATAGTTCGTTGGATAATTTTTTGTCAGTAAGAAGAGTACAGTTACTTTAATTACCTGACACAACACTTTTTGTCTCAGAGGTGTTGTATCCATTGCACTGCATTTTATAGATCACTAAGCAGCATTAATTGAAGCCCAATTCCTTCAATTTGACCATGGGAGGACTACATAAAAAATGGGGTTTTTATTGAGGGAAAGAGAAGATGAAGACCAAAAGAACAATAAAAATGTACTTTGCAAAATTTACGTATTCCCTTTTTGCAATTCATGACAACATGGAGAACATGAAAGCTGAGCTTTTTATATCTACCAACTCCACAGACCTGCAAAGCTTCTGGCCTCTCTGTCTTCTACCTGTGTAAGTTGACTAATGCTCAAAGATTACCGTGGCCTGAAATGACTTAATTGGTCTGGAAAAGTCAAGGAAAACATTTCAGTTTGGGGAGGATTTTGTTGGAATGGCTGCACATATGAATAAAGTCACCTCACATTTTTCTGGGTTCTGCATTAAGATTATAACATGGATTCCAGGAAATAATTTGTGACTTCCTTCCTGAAAGTCTGTGTAGCATCTGATCATAGGAAAGCGTCCATTAGGCGAGGAACAAAAGGTTTGACAGAACCAAAGTGTTTGCTTCTTATGGTCAGCTCCTGTGTTGCAAGTAGGACAGGGTTACACACAGCACAGAGTTCTCAAGTTTCAGACTTAGTGGACTGTGCAAGCTGACAGAAAATTGTCTATTTAGGTTTTATTTCTCTTCAGGGCTGGTGTGCTTATAAGATGGGATCAGTGCTTTGTCCACTCTGAACACTCTGCTTTTCCCACACCTACAATTTGAGGAATTCCAGGAAGATGAATGGAACAAACCAAGAAAACAAGATGCTTAACTGACAGATTAAGATTTTAAAAACAAACAATCAAACAAACCAACCAGCAAGTAGATCTCTCAATCTAATGAAAAAGGAAAAAACTAATGAAGAAAAATCAACATGGATGGAAACAGAGTTCTATCAAAGGTTATGCTTTCTAATAAATGCTTTGTAAATTTATTTGCACACCCTTACAATTAAAAATACCAAATCAGTGTCCGTATTGTGATAAAACACTGAATTAGCTTTTTAGGCATGAAATTCCCTCAAAATTGCCTCTCTATATGTTTGTAAAACAGAAATCCACATTTGCTGAAATATAAGGCCTTTTTGCTTAGGAACTTGGCACTTGGAAAAAGAATCTTTCCGGCACTTGAAAGAAAAAAACTGTCTGCTGTAGAAAATGGCTTGGATATTGAGCACTGAAGGAAGAAGTTTTTAAAACTTCACAGAAAGGAAAGCTTTTTAAAGCGTAGCTTTATAATTCGTGCAATCTCCGCACTGCCTGTCTGCATGGAAATCCCTAGATTTTTCAGCATCTTGGAAAAAAATTTTGAAAAGTCATATAAAATGGTACTGAGAAAAGGTCTGAGACTGTCTTCCTCCCACTAGATTTAACAGAAAATAAAAATAAATCCTATTGTTTGTCCCCTTGTCTAAGACAAGGCTGGGAATGAGGTGTGGAAACTAAATCACATTGTCAAGTTTAAAGGTAGTCCTTTTAGGTCAGGGTTCTGGCACACCAGCAAGTCATTGCAGGAAATGCAAATTGCCACTTTGCATTGCAGTAACCTTTCTGTTGATAGGAGACTTCTGTCTCCAGGGCTGACAACCTGGCAAATTTCACACGCATAAAAAAAAAAAAAATCAAGCAAAAAATTAAACAAAACCAGAGTTGAGGAAAAACACATCAGCACAAAGGCTCTATTTATAGAGGAATTTGGACCTTCTGTGATGTATTTTAAGTGCTTTTATTTTTCCACTCAATACATTAAAGGGACATGATCAAGGCTAAAGAAACTAAAATTAGACCTGCCAGCTGTGTTTTGGTTTGTGAGTATTCACAGGTCACGCTGTCCCTGTGCACTCACTGTCTGATCCACTCCCTGAAGGAGGCAGAACACCGGAATGTAAAGGAATTCTGATACCCCTTACGTACTTCAGTATAGTCTCTGCTCTCCTCAGAGTAAATTAGACAGACAAAAAGAAGCAAGCAGACACATACCTCTGATCTTGGAAAAAACATAGGGCTCTTGGATTGTTATTTTATTCTTAGCATCTATGTTTGATCTTTCTTTTTGGGAAAATAATAGGTTTTAAAAGTTTATACAGGAAAAATACATTAATATGCTGGAATATATTCGATTTTGGGTCAACTGTGCTATCTTTTACAACATTTTCTGAAAATATCTAACCCTTCTATAATCCTACCAATGCAAGCTGAGTTTTTTGTGTCTTAAATCATTCATTAGTCTGCCAATTTTCCACCTAATAGCTCAGCTAATTACTGAAAAGCAGCTCTAGATAGTTTGCAATTGCTCTATAAAACTTACTATTAAAATTTCGAGGGGCAGTTTATCCAAGAGGCATTGATTTGACCTTTAATTTTCAGGTGGTACAATCCTAACTAATTTGATTTCACAGGTCAAGTAGTACACATATAACTGTATAGTTTGGTTGTGTTTTCAATCTTTGCATGCACAAAATAAAGAATTTTGAGTTGAAGACCTCAAAATTAGATATAGTTTTGGATAGTTTGTCCTCATAAAACCGCCAGATGATCTCTGCTTTTGTCAAAACAATCATCCAAATGAGTCAGTCAAATCGACATGGGTGTGTTATTGCCCTGTAATTAAGGGTTGAGAAAAATCTGTAATTTTCAAAGTACTAATTGAAAATGCATGTGGAAATGTTTTACAGAAAGCTAAATTTAATAATGTTAAAGGCAGTGCTCTTTTCAAAAAGAGGTCCATATTTTGAGTCAGAGTAAGTCTCTGTGAAGAGGCTTTTTTTTTTTTTAAATACAAATGCAGCATTTTAAGCTCAAGCAAACCCTGGAAAACACCGGCTCAAAAGCAGCAGTGTTAATAGGATTCTTTACATTGTCTCTCTCTCATAGAACCCCAAGATGAAGAAAGCAGTTGCATAGAACCAGAATAGCTCCAGCTCCCTCCTCGCTGGACTCATGGTCTCAGTACTTTCTTCTGCAAAACTGGCTCACAGGCAGAAATGTGTCATACCCTCCAAATGCGCCTAATTAAATTTGAAGGTGGGGGGTGATGCCGCGCTGTAACCTGCAATACTCATCCTCTAGCTTCTTTTAACTCCCCCTTAGCCTTTTGGGCATCTAAGAAGGTCTCACACTATGCAGATACACCTCTGGTATCAAACAATATGGAATTTGTGATGTGAGTTCATAAGGGAATAATTCATTACGGAACCAGAAAGAAGTAAACAGGGATACACCACAGACAAAGAAAAGATTTTGAAGATAATGTAACAACTTTGTTGATTTGCTTTCCTATCCTGTCTGCTGTTTAAATTTAAAATATGTATATCAAGGCAAAAAGGAATTATAGCTTAGTTACTAAAATATTTGCAAATCATGCACACTCAGAAAGACAAAAACTCAGAGTTCTTAAATCAGGATGTACTTAGAAGCAAGAGAAAGCAATCATATTACCAAGAAAGAGATAAGAATCCCTCTACCATCATATGCTCTTTTCCCTTCTGGAGTCTAACTCTTTGCAGCCCATAGAACAAAGTGCTTAGGGCCCACGCAGCCTATGAGCACTCATTCTGGGAGGTAGAGAGGTGCATGTGACATTCTTTTCCATTCCCATCCAAAGATTTAAGTAAATCCATGGTAACATCCAGGTGATATTTTACAGTCACAGAATGACTACATTTTATAATGCTAGAAAGCCACAGGACAAATATAACTTACAGACTGCTTAAGGAAAAAATGGTAAATGAAATCTATGGAGTCCAGCATATTTGTATTATCTATACTGCGTTGTACAATTTGTGTAATAAGGGATAGTTTTTATGATTTTCTCTTGCCATTTAACTTCAATTCTGCAGCCATACAGTTTTTGAAACAGCAAATTCTTGATTAGTGTGCAGTGATGATGCAAAATTATAAGTGTGAATTAAGGCAGTATTATACTACATTCATGAGCTTATCAAGAAGCATAATACACATGCTGGGTGGCAACTATTCAGCCACTGGAGTGACCTCACTAGTTTAATATGCTCAGAGTTGCTGTATAAAGTGAGAAAACAAGTGTATCAGCATGCATTAACCATGTTTTGCTGTAATCATAAGCAAGTTTTACTGATATATATTAACACAAGGCAACTTTAAAAAAATGTAGACACCAAGTGTAGAAATGTTGTTGATATGCAATGTATATTACAAAGTAGCAGTAGTAAAATGAGATCTAGCATTTTGTTTTTCCGTAGATTAACTTGCTAAAGAGATTAAAAACAACCAACCAAATGAAAAAGCCCCCACCACATCACACAACAAACACAGAAAACACACAACAAAAAGCTCTTATTCTGGCTATTCAGTTGTTAGCATGTACATATACTAATGTACACATTTACAGTGTGCATCTTCCTGTGCATATATCTATACATACACAAGGAATACAGCACATATTTTTATATATACATATATTGTCACATATAAACACATATGCTCCAGAGCTTTCCTTTTAGTGTTTTTCTTGAATCTTTACATGAATAATATCCAGCATCATGGACCTTGAACACTGATGACTCTGGTTAATGCTTTTATCCTTTGCTTGAAATTACAGGATCAGTCTAGCCAGAATTTATGAGAACCAGACCCCAGACCTCACATAGCTCACATATTAGACCATTAGGTATCTAACTACCTCTGAACAATTTCAATGCATTATCTTGCCTTCTCCCTGGGGCACAAACTTCACTCGTCCATACTTTTAATATATTTTGTCTGCATGAAGCAGATCAAGTTATTACATGCCAGCAGATCACGACTTACAGAAATCTCATTGCTCTACAGTGATGCAACTAATATCTCTCCCTTCTCCATTCTGAGACAGTGCAGTAAAGAAATGGACAATGGTGTAATTTTCACTAAATTAATTGAGAATGTATTAAATGCAGATTTGCTATTTATGCTTGCAGATGGGCTAATTAAATATTTCCACCTTGAAATATATTTGTGTGTGCATATATATGCTTATATGCCCCTATCCATATTGACATTGCTAAACAGAACAATTTTTCAAATTGCTTAGAATGCTCACTGCTGCGCTTCACATAGTGTCCTTCTGCGGAGAGAGGTCTAACACTTAATTTTCAAAGACAGTGTAAAATCAGAGTGTTGTTGCCAAACATACCTTTGCACTGTGGGATTGGAGTGGTTTTTTTTTTGAGTTGGGGTTTTTTTGATTGAAATATAACATAAAGTAAGATTAGAAATCAATTGACCTGTGAACTCTCTGAACCTTTTACCTGGGTTGCAAGGCCATTACGTCCTTTTCTTTCATTAGCTTTTTGTTGGAGCAAGGCTGAACATGAAACAAGAGTGATCCTGTCTCATCCCTAGAGGTTGTTCATCAGCTGGCTCAGTTTACAGCAATAAAAAAAATTGGAAACATATAACAAGTCAAAAACCTTACATGTTTCTTTAAACATTATGATCAGCATTATAATACTAATATTAACAGCAGAGAACAATTGGAGAATTCTTTTTGGAATCCCTCTTCTGCAAAATGATATGCATGTATTTTCCCTGCGTTAAAGTACCTGCCTTTATAACTCGGTTCTAGCTAACAAAGTGATTCTAGTTTGGATCTGCTAAATTAGTTTCCTTTATAGCTTTCAGTCTCAATGAACAGAGGATTACTCATAGCAATTCTGTACTTCAAATTTAAATTCATTCTTTAAAAAAAAAGAAGTGAAAACCATGTTTCTCCTTTCCAAAGCAGTTTGAAGTCCTATTCTGCAAAGCGCTCAGTGTCTTGACAGAGATGCTTAGCACCAGAGCAACCACAAGAGAAACAGGGATACTCGGTACCTCAGGGAAGGCGCTTCACACTCCACAGGATTGGACACTTAATTCCTAACTAAAACAAACTCCATCAAAAGGTCATCAGTCCTGGAGACTAAAACAGTTTTGATGAAGTCCAGTCTCCCACTCTGTTGACAAGTGTCTCAATTATTTTCAACAGCTCTTGGTGTCTACATCAGAAGAATGCAGAGCAATCATCAGGCTGAGGTAACCACAGGTCCCTCTGTGAGAATCTGCAGAACATGCACTCTGAGCAGAGCTTTAAGACAGCTATTTTTTTCCACCTGAGGTAGGAATAACTAATGATGTAACCAAGTTATCAGCTACACGTTTTGACATACCGGCAGTGCATTAACTAATGCCTTGTAACTGCAATGCAAGAAGAAATACCCCCTCAGGATAAATTCTTTGGAAGTCTATCTGAGCAAAGCGATGAAATGTCTGGATGGAAAAATCTAGAACTTTTAAATAGGACTGGATAGGACTTAACTCTGATAAATTTTCCTGTGTGCTATACTACCTAAACAAGGTAAAGCTAATCTGGTACTGATTGATGAGTCTTTGCTGATTTGCCCTAGCGCCTAGATTAATTGAAGATCCAAGCTGTAGTGAAAAAATTACCATACTCTTCCTCTTTGCAGTGCCCTGGTCTTGATGACCAATAGCACATACCTGTGCTACATATATATATGTGTGTGTATATATCTATAACTATATCTACACACAGTATGTGTGCCATACATAACACACCTAGGACATCTCAGACTTCAACTTCCTCATTTTTTGACCAGCTGATTTTTCCATAACTGCTTGCCCATCACTTGCCCACAGCTCCCTTGCCCAAAGCTGTGCCTCTCCCTCTTCAGAAAGTTACCAGGTAGAGGTTTAGCAGCAAACATGTCTTTCAGAAATCCAGCTGCATCCTTTCCTATCTTTCTCTCCAACTGCCTCACCAAAAGAGCTCTCCAAGTGCCACAAACTGCAGAGATTTTGGGGTTACTGCTACACAAAATTCCAATTATTCCTAGTACCTTGGCATTCTCAGGAATGCTCCTGAATGCCTAGGCTATCATTGACAAGTGAGTCCAGATGATATGTGCTACTTTTGCATTTACAGCTTAGCTCACACTGATGTGATGGGAGGCAAATCTCTTGGTTTCCTGGAAGCAGTATACTAACAGTAAAAGGAAGCAATGCATCTTTCTGAAGAACGGTCTTCTAAGCCTGGAGAACATACAAGAGTTTGGTGTACTCTAAAAATAACTATGGGGCTCCCTTTCTGAAATGAAATTCATTTTGGCACATAGTTTAAAAAACAAAACAGAACAAATAAAATTCAAACACCAACCTTCCCCCAGTGTAAAGCATAATGAATGAGAAAATAACAAATGAAATTAAGACACACAAAAAAAGCATTGTTATTCACAGAATCGCAGAATGGTTGAGGTTGGAAAGGATATGTGGAGGTTATCTGCTCTGACCCCTATGCTCAGTCAGGGTCACCTAGAGCTGGTTTCCCAGAACCAGGTCCAGATGGCTTTTGAATACCTCCAAGAATGGAGACTCCACAACCTCCCTGGGCAATTAATGCCAGTGCTCAGTCACCTTTCCAGAGTGTTTCCTGTGTTTCAGTTTGTGCCTGTTTTCTCTAGTCCAGGCCTGGGAACCACTGAGAAGAGAGTGGCTTCCTGGTTTTGCACCTTCCCTTCAGGTACTCCTATACATTGATGAGATTCCCCCTGAGCTTTTTCTCTAGGCTAAAGAGTCCCAACCCTCTTAGCCTTTCTTTGTATAGAGCAAGATGCTCCATCCCTTAATCATCTTCATGGCCCTTCATTGGACATTCTCCACTCTGTACCAGAATCATAGCTCAAAATGTAATCCAGGAAACATACACAGCTCAAAAGATGTTAACTACTGTGGTATTTTCACCATCTCTCACGCTCTCATATGAAAGAATGTGCCCTGGCAATATTGTCCCCAATGTGGTGTCTAAAGGAAGGTATGGAAAGGTCAGTAAGGGATCTCTATTGGCTAGACTCGGTATCTCACACAAGAATTAAAAAAAAAATTGCAGCATTGCTCTTTACAGTTCTCTACAATACGTGATGTTGGTTAGGTGCAAAATTATTTCTAAGGGTTTTTGAACAGATATACCACTAGTGCTAACTATTCACAGGTATGCATTTTGTCTTTGCTAGCATTCATTTTAAGCTCAGAAAACTCATTTGACACCATGAAAGAGGACATGAATGAAGGACATAAAGACAGACTCAAAAAAGAAAAGGAAAAAAAGAGATGACCATGTTAGCTGCTTAATAATTTATTTCTACTGTTTTCAGTGCTATGTCAACTGCTTATGACATATGCTGAGGAGATGACAGAGGGTTGTGATGGATATCAGCACCTATAAGAGCTCCCAGAAACTTAACCTAGGAAGACTATTTCCCCTTCAGACCATGGCAAATGAGACTATTGTTCTGATTATGAGAAAACTAATTGAAGTATCAATGCTAACTCTCAGAACACGCTTCTTGCTACAGAAGGTTGCCTGCAATCTATTTTCAGAATTGCTAAATTACTTACTTGAGCTCAGGTTTAGTGCTTTTTGAAAGGACAGGAATTAATCCTAGACCTGTGGTCTTAATATTTATACAAGAAGCATATTCTTCCCAGCTATACAGTGGCATTGTAGACCTTTAAACTTCCCAAGGCTTCTGTGCATGTGACCTTGCATGTCAGGTCACTGCAGAACAAGAAAAAGGGGAAGAGCTGTGTGGGGGCTATATGTAGCCCCTCATATAACAGCAGAGAGTCCATGTACCAGATATGGCTCTGTCAGGGCCCTTTTGATTGCTAGATTTACACTTCTAAAGAGCAGCCTGGTGCTGCAGTTTCTCTCCCACTCCATGATTTCCCATGGCCCAGGCTACAGCTAACTGTCTATAGGTCTGTCTGGCACAAGGGATCATGAAGCAGAACAGAAATTGTGTGGCCCAGAAGTAAAGCTGCAAGTGCATGACTTGTTTTCTGAAAATACATGGGACAATGTGAAAGAAGTCAGACAAATGTCTCTTTCTCAGTGTTTGAGGCTTGGCAGGTCTGCTAGCTGTAGAGCTCAGCAGCCTATATAGCAACTTCTCTTTGCCATCCAAGTTCAGTTGATTATTCACTGCAAGGCAGCCAAAAAAAAGGAATGGCGATAGAGGGCAATGAAGTCATATTGCTCCCCCTCCAACAGATTTCAGCTTGATCTCCCATATCCATATTTGGATTTCAATGGGACTCTATACAAGTGCTGTGGATTCTGACATACAACTGCAGACAGACTTTTCTACATTTAAATTTGCTGTGTGAAAAACAAAGGCAGCAAAATCAGCTACTTTCATTCATTGAAATAGAAATAGACAAGTATAACAACAACAACTATAGAGATCATAAAAATTATAACATACATTTGCCTAAGGAATTTATTTATTCATCTGAGGTACTTTTCTATATGCATGTTATCTTCAGCCTTCTCAGTAATTTCCAAATGAAGATTTTTCAGGGAAATCAGGTTCAGAAATTTATGCTCTATTAATATTAAAGCCTTTTTTGAGCTGGTGAAATTGTTTGAATTTGTTTTGTCTGTTGCTATCACAGTTTTTATAGTGTTAATATTACTTTCAGTTTATTTTGGAATTTCTGGATTTCATAATTACAATTAAGTTTGTTTTGAATAGATTTGGCTCCAACTAGAGCATGACCACCCTGGACTAGAGCATGACCTAATGTATTATTTCTGTTACATCTGTGATTTGCAGGACAAAGGAATTCACACAGAATGCCCACAGTATTTTTCAGTTTCTGTTCAGGGTATTTCTTTCTTGACAGTGCAATGCACCTGTTTTGATAATCTACCCTTGGAAATTAATGGAGCCTGTGAATTTCCAGATGGCTGTGGGAAAGAAGGCTGTGTAGTCAACCGGCCTCTATACTGACAGTCTGATGAGACTTTCTATTGATCTCTTATCCTGAGACCCCAATTCACAATTCCTACATGATCTCTTATCACATAATTTGATTCCATTGGTCATTTGGGTTTACAAAATACCATTGGTGAATAATACCCAAAATCTTATCTCATTTACATGTGATTGTATTAAAGAAACCAATATGCCACTAGAATTCTCAACTGCATGAAAGCAGGAGGTGCAAATTTAGCAATTCTGAAATTACTGATTCTTTTGAGAAATGAACTTTTTTGAAGCCCGAAACAATATTTTGATGGGTAGAGGTGCAAGGGAAATATTAATTTGCCAGATAGAAGAATCTGCAGAAATTCTGGTGGGTGAAATAGTTCCACCTGGACCTCCAACAGCTGCTGGACTGATAGTTCTGAGTCCCATGAAACAAACAGAAGGCATAGAAAATAAGAAAAACTCTTTATTTTGGGGTAAGAAGGACAATGAGAAAGGGAAGAGTAAATGTACTCTATTGTCTAGTTTTCTCAATTCATGACATGCCAGCCTGGAAAAAATGTTAATATTTTTCTCCTTTTTAATGTGCTGGTGGAAAGCCAGCGTGACATTCTCTCTCAGTGTTGTCTAGGATCAGGCATCTGACTTCATCTTTGATCCTTCGTTATTCTTAACCGTTGTAGTTCAAGGTTCCCAACCAAGATTCGTCATTACATTCAGTGCTGCACAAATCTGTGTAAAGCCAAAGACTTAACAACAACATCTTTGTTGTTATCAAATCAGCAATCTGTTTTCTTAGTTACTAGGTACTGCCATATACAATGGATTTAATGAGAGACATGTGCTTTGAGTCTTAAGGAAATCAGGTGGGACATTTTGCATTTTTTTTTCTCAAGACAATTTAAAAAATGTTCTTCCCACTTTATCTGATTGAAAAGGTGTTAAGGGCCAAAATTCTATTATGATTACTAGCATTTCTTGGTAAAGTCTACAAAACAATGAAAATTATAAAGTGCAAATGTTAACCACAGTGTTCTCACCAAATCCCCATTGCCTAAGTTTCCTCCTACAACTTCACAGGGTGTTGTTGTGTTTACCCTTGCTTCTGTGCTATGTTTTGTACTTTTAGGACTTTGTTAAGAGTGGAAGGTATCACAGAAGTATCTGCATTTAAGTGGTGAGTGAAGATTCCTGCACTGTATGTACTGTACCATGCTAACACATGTTGATGGTTCCTGCAGTTTGGGAAACCAACAAGATTCAAAATTTCATGGTTGGGTTTTTTTTTTAAATGTGTTATTTTTGTTGTGGTAGACCTAAAACTCAGCAACAATCACATAACTGGACTGGGGAAATGTCACTTCTTTGCTCCAGGACAACACCCGTTGCATATATAAAACATGATGCAGTCTTTAATTGTATGAATACATAAAATTTTCTCTCCTTCCAGTGAAAGCATACGAGCTTCATTCACCACAAAGCTGATAGAGAGTGGAACTGAGAATGAAGAAAGTATCTGGCATTCTCTACCTTCAAAGTCCTTCACTTAGCAACCTATACGGCATTTTTTGTGCCTAGCTAGTGTCTGTATATGAGATCATAACTACACCAGGAAAATCTGAAGTTGTATTTAGTTTTTGAATATGCAAAAGTATGCTATATAGCTGGTTAATGAGAGAACTTTGCTCCTGTGTCAGCGAATTCTGAAAACCCCACTTGCAGTATTTCTGTCACAAAAGATTGCATTCTAAACCTCATACTGCTGCCATAGACCAAACTTCCTAAATGTTCAGTTTTAGTAGTTCCTTAATTTTGGCAACTGCCTTCAGAAATCCAGTATCTGAAATATCTGTTTGCCTAACAAAAATGAAAAAAAAAAAAAAAGGCTGAGCTATCTTCCCACTGCACATGGTATGCAACTGAAGTATAAATATTTCACTTGATATTTGTTATCTTTTTTGATGGCTTAGAAACTTCAAGACATGTTATCTAAATAATTTCAGTGTTACATTCCTATCTCAAGTCTTACCTCTCTAATACTTATCACACCCAGTACTCTACAACTTTCCATCCCTTCCTTCATCCAGAGAAACATTTATCTTTACAGCTCATCAAAAAAAATTCTCCCTTCAAAATAGCAGTATGTCTGTTAAATACATATATAATAAAAATAGCCTTTGTAGAAATCTAACATACTGCTTGTTGATGTAGTGCTGATCCAGAGATTCATTGAAAAGAATTTCCCTATTCACTTTCCATGTAAATATTTGAAGATGGGGCCTTATAAATTTGTCAAAAGACTTTCAAGATCATGCTGCACTGCATGTGCACGTGTTAGCTTTTGTATTTCTGCTCTGACACTGACTTGAAGCTGAATCAAATCAGTGAATCTTTCTGAGTGACCTATGTGAAAATAACTTCAAATCCGTTCCCATGGCCAGGTTTAGAACCAGCCATAATGTCAAAGGATGAGTTTTCAACAGTGCTCACCGCTTTCACTGAGCTCTTTTAAAATCCTGGGCTCCGTGCGCAAATGTTTGCCTTGCATACCCTGCCCACAGCCCTGCTGACACATTTGCTGTCTGTCTCAGCCGAAAGCACTGAAGAGCATTCCAGCAGAATAACTTGCAAGACAGGTTTGATGCTAGACCCTGTGGAAAGGCTTGCTTCCTTCTTTCATTTGAATGACTCTTGTTGGTGTTTAATCAGAGAAATGTCAGTCTTTAGGCATCTCTGACATTTTCAAGGGCAACTTAATTGAAATATTTATCTGTTAAACCAAAAAACTCTTGCCAAAATCCAAGCCTACCCTTTCCATACTGAAAGCTTGAGACTATCTTTTTGGCTTTAGTTCTCAAAGATGACTCTCCGTTAGCTTTTTTTGAGACTTGGATCAAGTTCCAAGTATATAAATCATGTCAAAAGACTGCATAATTTATTTTATTTTTATGAGACATGCATGAGAAGTCATATCAGAAAACTTTACGTAACCATTAATGAATCACACGTGTCTCTATATATATAATAGGTCAAGCTTAGTCTGTGAACCAAAGGACGCACCAATTTTGAAATCCTTTCCGATTGCATACATAGTTTCCATAGGTTTGACTTTATTCCTTCCGATTAGGAAGTGAGTAGAAACTCTTGAAAGGCTAAACAACTTTTAAACTGCACTGAGGAAAGCAAACCAAAGCCATTCTGGTGAACCCAAATGCTTTGTCAACACTAAATTTGATATAAATTTGCTGGTTTTTCCCTGTGGTTCAGGCACTAACCTTGGTGCTTCTTATTTACAGTGTTGTAGTAGCTGCTCAGATACTCCAGATTGTTGTCTTCTAACATATTCGAAAAAAGAAAGTTAATGTTTCCATATAGGAAAAACCCTCAACCATGAAGCATGTAAAGTGTTGTTGTGTTGATTGAGCAGTTGGGGTTTTTGATATATATTCCAGATATTTCACCAGTATGGGAACACCTTATGTTTCACTGTCTCTGAAGATCTTGTATCAGTCCCACCTGGTTGTATCCTAAGCCTGGAGAGCTCAGTCTTGAAGTACCTCTCATTACACAGTGAACATTAACGATTTTATGACCTAGTGTTTTTTCTTTCATAAAATTTAAGCAAGGTACATAGGCAAACTGCTAACAACTGTTATCAATACACTATTTAGGGGCTTGGGTTTATCATATATACAGCTTCTCTAACAGGACATGTGGTGATATTCCTAATATCATACAGTTAACCACAGTCATTTAAGCTACGTACACAGATAAATACATCTAATTATCATTTGTACAGCTGTGAATTAGTTTCAGAATAGTCAATAAAAAGAACACTAAAAAGAAAAGGTAACCTCAATTTAAAAAAAAAAAATCTATTTTAAAAAATTATTTTATTGCCAATGTTATTTGTATCTACCTGAAAAATTATGTTTTACATAACATGGGTGAACAAAGTGGGTGCTTCTCTACTCTAAACCTTCACAGAACAAATCAATCTGGATTCATATCCTGAGCTGGTCAGGCACAGTGATGTAGGACAGCGCTGCTTAACCGAAGGGTCATGATGGTGTTTCTAAGATGGGACACAAACCTAGCTGAAGTCCAGTAGCAGAAACGGTGTTTGCAACTAGAGGTAAGGTCATGAGGCTAGAAGGTAAAATGGTATTGAAGTCATCTATATCAGTGAAGCCAAACCCTTGCTGGACCTCCTTTCTCTGATATTCATTCAAACAGTTAAAAATCTAGCTGGTTTACCATCAATGAACAGGAAAGAAACTTAAATATAGGGATGACCACTGCTCTCAGCATATTAATATTGAACTTTGGTTTTAGAAGCACAACCAAAAGCAAAGAAAACTCAATTATCATCTTTTAACTATTTTGTGTTGCATTCCTTTCCACCAGAAAGTTTATTCACATATCTACTTATTTCTACAATAAGCTACAGCAAAAATTTTCTGGTAATATCTTAAGTGCTTCAGAAAGTCAGGTGGGATCTTTAGATAAAGACTTTCACCCATGCTAACCCACCATCAAAAGCAATTTTAAATATTTCTTGTAGTTTCTAGCAGTTAAAAAGTGAAGTCTGCTATTTGCTGGAAAATTGCAACAATCCTCAAACTTTTTTTGGTACAGATATTGATTAAAAAAACAGTAAGAAAACCCTGAAGGTGTGTACTGTTAACATAAAAAAAACTTGACTGCAAAATACCATTACAAGAATTAACATCTGTCTCTCTTAGGTGACATGGACTGGTTTTTTAAAGCTTGATTTCTGGGTGTTGGCTAGAAGCCAAAAAAAGAAAAAAAGCCCTGAATTCTTCTGCATGGTTAGTTTCTGGAGAAGTCATCTAAGCATCAATAAGTGTCAGAGGAAATCAAAGGATTTCCATGTCAGGGAAAACTGGGTCCAAAAAATGTTCTTGGTGCATAAGAATGGTGAGGATGAGGTTACTTTTGTCATTCCCTGATTCCAGGAACTGTCAGGGGCTACCAGAGCTTCAGTAGAGACAGTACGAGCTGAAGGACTCCGAGCTGCTGTAAATCTGCTGGCTGATAACAGACTCTTCAGAAGTGCATCTAGAAATCAGTGGAACACACATGTGCTTGGGATGTGCATGCCCAATTTAGGGGTCTGTACTAATCCCAGTGTTAGTTGCTCACTGTACAGTGACCATTGCATCGAGCTTACACAGACCCCACTTTCCTACTTTCTTTTGAGATTGAGTTTGAAACAGATTCTAAAGATGCATCAAACAATTTTGTAAGGGCATCTGTGAATTTATACATAGCAACTAAGGAAAACAGTATTAATATCCAGCCATTTCAGGCACTGATTCCTTCAGAGCTAAATTCAGTAAAGGTGGAAATCAACATTTTCAAGGTGCTTTTTGTAGCATTCAGAAAATGCAGACCATTAATTTCTGAGCAGAAGTCGGGGCCTAGGCCAAACACACCAGGATAAAAAGTCAGTGCTCTTAAGTCTGCACATTAGGCTTGCCAGCAAAAGCTAGATTTCATTGGAGCTATGTCATTAGTACCAAGCGACGTCTTGCCACTCAAATCTTCCTGTGGCCAGGGCACAGGGACAGAGGACACGGATGCTTTGCTGGACTGAGAGATGGCATTGGAAAAAGCTGCTCAAAGGAGAACTGATGTTTGCAGGGCAGGAAAAACCTCTGGCTAATGCAACACAAGGTGGTGGCAGTGCAGGGAAGGTGAAAAAAGCCCCACTCCCTTGGGAAGAAAAGAGGCTCAGTAACATTCCCGTCTGGGAATGCTTCTGAGCTGCACAACAAGATACTTCTGCATAGAAAAACTCAACATGTGTTTATCAGTTATGGTAAAACATATGCCAATTTAATTCTTAATCTTTCCTTGATATCTGTCCCCATATCTACAGTAGCAAGATTTAAAAATTATAAAGACAGAAAAGTATCTCATTTATCTGCACATATTTATTAACACTATGATTTTACCTTAGGCTGCTGGCTGAAAACCTGTCTTTAATTTTTGTTCAGGATGGATTCATATGACCACTACAGTGTGCTCCAGTCATTGGTGTAGTCTTGGGGCAGCTACACGATTAACTGACCCTCACTGCACATCAGTGGCATGTTAAGTTTTTCCTAACAACCTGTGTGGATGCATATAACTTTACTACAATATATGAAGCATGTCCAATAAAAGGAACATTTGTGGGTACTAGTTCTACAGTGCATCAAGATTTCATAGCCTAGACCACGAAGAAAGAGAATTTGACCATTGAAGCAACTATATCCTCCAAGTCTTTCCCAACAGTCTGTATCCATAGTTAAAACAGAGAAATCAAAATAAATTAAATCTGAAAGCGGATGCACAAGATCAAGAGTGAAAGAAAATAAGATATTTGCCATGTTAAGTATTTAAATATATTCACCATATTGACCACATCACAGTTAGTAGGGCTGAAAGCAAGGACGCCCAAGTTTAAAAAAAAAACCAAAACACAAAAACTTACAGGGATTAACATATCTCCCCAAGACTGCTATGAGTCCCAGATTTCTGGGGTGATACTGATACACAGTTTTGGACACAATTACATAAATTAGATTTCAAATCAAAATGCCACTTTCTTTTCATTGTTGTCCTTTCCCTCAGGGCCAAGAGCACTGGCCACTGTTGAAAACAGCCTTGGGATGCAGCATCCTGCAATTCCACTATCCTCCTAAGTCCCGCCAGTTCCAAAGGTTAGTCTTTTATGTCTAAAATGAGGTAGATGTGAATGAGACAACTCCACTGTCTCAATTCCAGGCATGCCCATGTGCTATTTTCTAAATTCAGCCAAAACCAGGCTTACTTTACGCTCATGTACTTGAAGGGCAAAAATCTTTGGCACTATGAGAAAATATGAATCCTGTTGCAGCAGTTCTTAAAAGACATGTCAACAAAATTTGACATCTTAACTTAAAGTGTTGATGAAGATGAGTGAGCTCAAAGTGAGAAATTACACTGGGCAAAGGCTTTGCAACTCCTTTCAGACAAGTCTTTCATGGGCACATGATTTAAAATATTTCAGCAATTCACTTTTCTGTAGGAGATGACAATAAGCATGGAAATTTACAGTCAGTCCATGGAAGCCAGAAATATCCAAAGAAAGATTGTGACATGCCACTGTGACTCCTAGAGGCCAAGTCTTTCACATTAAATGTGCTGATTCAATAAAGCAAAAAAGAGTACAATATGAAAAAAAGGTTTTCATTTCCACATCTCTCCATCATTGATCAATACATTACTTTCTATGTTCTTTGAAAATATAATGTAACATTGAAGAATTTTCCAACATTTAAATAGTAATTTATCATCTTTTAAGCATTTAATAAAATAAAAAGGTATACATTAGTTATTTGATACATAATATTGCAAATATTTATCTTAGTATAGACTTCAGTGACTCATGAACTCCATAATGCATAATAGAATAAACCTAAATCAGTCGATTCACACAGTTCTGCTGTCATCACAAGAGCTTTGCTCCACTTTCATTTATAGACTATCACAAAAACTCTTAGTGCACATTATAATCTCCCTTTCTCTAACTTTCCATTTAATCTGATTTTACAGAGGCGTAAATTACATCCATATGAGATTCAGTGTACAATTTCTATTTACCAGCCATAAACTTTTTTCCTAATAATGTGCACTACTATCTAGAAGTGGTACCTAAATTATGCCCATACGAACTCCAGTGTCCTCACTAAACACATTGTAGGCAACCTAGTCAAAAGATGCCATGACTAGTTTTTGTTTTAAGTTTACCTAAATTATTCAAATTCTTCAGCAGCTTCTATCAGAGGACACAGTGTTGAGGTGGACATCGTAGATGCACATTCACTTGCACAGTAAGTGCAATGATACGTGTAAATGACATTTTCCTGTGTGATTTGTACAATCAATATGGATCTCTTTCACATGCAAGTGACATTGGCAAAAAATGAGTTTGTGCATTCACATACTGCTGCTCTTCTCCACCACTAAAATGGCCTAATGGGACCAAACCCAGACAGGCTCACACAACTGGAGGAGAGCCAGCAAGATCTAGACCACAGTCCTGAGTGCACTAGCATGTCAAAGCCAAAGAAGGGCTGATGAGACAGCTGTTGCTTTCTGACACCACCAGCTACCTCCTATCTACACCAGAGCTGGTATAGAAACAGCCTCTGCGTCAAGATGCCATAGACAGATGTTTTGGGGTCACTCTTCTGTGTCTCAGTGACAGCTGGCAATTAAACTCTTTTATGTAAAGTGCCTTTGTATGTTAAGGAGGCCTCTCACAAATTGCAGCTAGTGCATCTCTAAATAAACTTTGAGGAGGCATCCCTAAGGGAGGAGAGTTAAGCACCATTTCCAAACTACTGTATATTCTGTTTGTAGGACTGTTCTTTTGTGGTGGAGAAAAGAGTCCCAGCTAACATAGCTAAAAGTGAGTAATGATGCCACAAAAACTACTTTTCTGGTTTCATTGCAGTATCGGACTATAGCTACTCCCTGCATAGATGAGCTGCCACCTGAAGGGCCAAGATTTATTCACCTTGCCTATGTGAGCAATCTACCCCAGTGGGTGTAGGTAAACGGACTGAGTAGAACTTGTTCTTCAAGCAGAATATAAAAGCACCTTTAAACAGTTCAGTATCCGATGCACAGCAGAGCAGCATGATAAAAGTAAGGAACACCTTTCTAACAAACAGAAAGTATTCCTTTTCCACTGTCAGGTGTATAGATGCCCTTCATGGACATAGCTGTTCCAGACCCTACAGCATTTCTCTGTCAGGAGGAGCCACACTGACCTGAAACACCTTGAATAGTTGGCAAATGAGGGATAATGTAATACATTCAGCCTTAGCCTCTGACACTGTACATGTACTTATATGTACAAGTACTTATAATGACTCAAAAATATTATGTTAAATCACTGCGGGGGGCAGGGGAGGGAGTGAGAGCAGTGGAGAATAAAAGTAGTCTTTTTCAAGAATGAGTGCTTGACCTGCAAATTGGTAATGGAAAAAAAAAATAATTCAAGAGGTTCATAAGTATTGTAACAGATTAGAAAAGGGTTTTCTTTCTGGACAAAACTTTGCTTTTAAAAACTCATGAGCCTTGAAGTTTTGATTATTGTTAGTTAAATACACATATATAGGAATTAGTGTAGGCAGTATTTTATTAGTATTTTTTAGGCAGTAGTAGTTATGCTAGTGAGAGTAAAATATAATGTATTAGACAGCATCAGTCTCTGAACCTTCCTAACACCAAAAGAAAATGCATATATCACAGGGCCACTGAGATAAAGTAACACTCAGCCCTAGAGGGCACAGATTTCGTCTTTATGTAAATCAGTGCCTGTCACTGCATGCATGATTCACTGCTCAGAGTGTACTCTTCTGTGACGAATGAGTCCCGCTTAATTTGGCAGTGATTATGCGGGTTGCTGGCCCTCTAAACCCCTTTGAACTTGTAATTGCTGCTGGTTTAAATAATGAACATTAAGGGGAGGTGGATTCATAAAACTGTGGATAATTACATTTTTTTTTCCTTTTTCCTTTTTTTTTTCTTTCTTTTTTCTTTTTTCTTCTTTTTTTTTTTCCTAATGGAAAGAAAAGGCTTCGGAGGCCACTGATAACTGTATCGTACCAGGCTGTTACCGAAATAAAACTGCGGTCTTGTTCAGTCTTGAGGAAGGAAAGGGAATGGAAAGGAGAAGACGAAAAAAGAGAGGGACATCATAATGGCTTGGATGCCAGTAGAAAAGGAGGAGCAATGTTATTCATGAATATTCATAGCCAGTCACATCTGTAGTAGGCTTGCTTTCCACCTTTTTTTCTTTGCAGTTCAACATGGACAAGAAGTGCTAACAAAAGAAAGTGATTGTGCAGTTCTATCAAGCTCCAGGTTTAATCTTTACAGAGCATATGGGTGAACTTTTTTCCTAATTTTCAAAGACTCACATTTTTAAAAAGTTGTGAATGTCTTTAACCAAAGGAAGTGCTCCCTCTCCCTCCCGCCGCCCATGCTGCTTTTTAAAAATTATGTTCCTGTAATTATGAATGTGAGGGAGTCAGTTGCCAAGGAAGCATGATGTGTAACATGCAGCAAATTTGTTCCTCCTCCCCTTTATGAGCACTTTACTAAATCCTCCAATAGTTTTGATCCAGTAAAATTTTGATTTGCGTGTGTAATGTATTGAAACAATGATGACAACAAAAATTGTTATTGAGGAGGGGACAGAAACCAAAGTCAGCCAAGTCAGGCAGCTACTACCCAGAAACAACAAAGAATGAATGATAAATTTAGCAGCCTCATGTTCAATTTTCAAACAACACAGCAGAGATTTATAGCTTTGCTGCTCCCATGGTAAACGAAGCAGCACACAGAAAGCGTGTCTGTTTTTGATTTTGCTATGTTTCCCCCTTTTTTGTTCTTTGCTTATTTGCAGTTGAGGTGGTTTTTTTTTTTCAACTCTACATTTTCTTTATCCTGGTGTGCGATGAATATCAAAGGCCTAGTGCTGTTGGTAAGCCTCCAGCATACAAGGGCAGCTCAATGGGATGTTATTAGAACCTGCGTCACAACACGGCAGACTGTGATTAATAGCAACTGTATCAATGGTAGCGACTCCGCAACAACGCCCTCCAGCAGCTCTGAAGGGGCCATGCGAAGAAGAAGAGAGGGGAAAAAAGGAAAAAAATACATGTCTGCAAGAACTGGCTACTAAAGGTTTAGCTTTGCACATGATTAGGTTATGTCAAGACTGTATGAATGCTTCATACCAGGACGCAGCAGGGATATTTATTTAAAAGCCCTCTACCAAATGTATGGGCTGATCAGTGTTTTATTTTGCCAGATTAAATCATGTGAAGAGCAGGAGCAGAGCAATGGAGAATAGGACACTGAAAAGACATGGAATGGTTACAGTTTTAATCAGAGTTCCCTTCAAATGAAGAGGAAAATTGTTTCCCAACACTTCATGAAAATTTCTTAGAAGACTGCAGGGCTGCTAAGTTTCTCCTGTTGCTTCATGAAAGAAAGCAGGTTTAATTTAAAATTATGTGTAAACTGATATTCTTGCTCTTTTTTTTTTTTCTTTCTTTCTTTCTTTCTTTCTTTCTTTCTAATACAGTTTAGAAAGTTAGGTCCACACATCAAGAAATGTAAAGCTTATTCAAATATCCCATTCCACATCAGAAAATATTCCAATAAATATCCTCAATGATTCAAATAATCCAAAATTAAGCTCTTCTAACTGTAGCTTGTGAATATATGGTTTGGTTCATAGCAGGCCTGAAAATAAAATGTAAATGCATCAGTGGCTCTTAAGCATTACAATCTGGGTGTAAACTTCCAACTCTGAAAGTCTTTAAACTTCTGCCCACCAGAAGCCTAGAGAAAATGCTGGGACTTCTGGGATCTTCCTACACTTGCATCATTTCTTGGCTTCATCACCACTCACTGCTGACCCTTATCTGGCTCAGTGGAGCATTCGTCTAGCCAATAGAGCAGATTTTCTTTAGTAAAAACTAAGAAAAAAACACTTCTTAGAATACTTTAAAAATATTTAATGTTACCTGCTCCTTCTCACAAAATTTTGCTGCCACTAAGTAGTTTTCACTTCTGTTAACAACATTTAAAAAATGTTAATAATTCTGCCATCTTCTGTCTCTTAGATAGAAGGGGGAATGTTCACCTACAGATGTAAATTATGTTAGTAACTTCAGTCACAAATTAGACTGTTGGCATAGTATTTAGACAGAAAAAAAGCATGCAAAACTAGTTTAAATGTATGTATTAGCATTGAAGCAGATCTAATCCATATCTCAGTGGGTGAAGCAGAAGAAGAGTCATGGAAGACTTGTGGCTGATTAGGAGAAAAATTATCAGCAGGTGAAAAGAAAAAAAACAGCTAATAGCTCTGCAAATTAGATGAAAAGGTTAGGAGTGAAAAGGAAAGCTGTGGTACACTGTTATATTATACTGTCCTCCTTCAGTAGATAGAATGACATAGTCCAACTGCTGTTGGACTGCTGTGCTGTTGGCCACTTTCCTATCAAATGCTCCCCTCATCCTTAATTGTCACAGTTCCACTGAGAGAGCAGGGGTTATCCAGTGTATTGAAGTCCAGAAGCAAATGAACATTTACACAACCCTGAAAATCAATGCCTGCTGAGCTATAAATATAAAATAATAAATCTTAACTACATTAAAAAATGCAAGTAACTTTTTATTTCTTTCTCAAAAACACACAGCTTGCTCAGCAAAACACTGAAATATGCTATATTTGTGCCAAGGACTGCAGCACACCCTTCAACCTGTTTATCCTTGAAGACCAAAATTAAGGAGGACAAACTGGTTTACAGTCTACACAAGTTGCAAAAGAACTGCACTCACATTTTTTCTCAAATACTAATTTTCCTTATCTAAGAATCTTGGTTGATTAAAATCATGGGGCAATTAGCAATTGAGTGAAGAGATTACTTTCTGTTGCAAAAAGACAGTCAACCTCTACAAGTTCTACAAATACATAATTTGGACTCAGCTCTCAGCTGTGTACAAGCACAAGGAAACCAAACCCTTCTGCTGCTCTGATCTCAAGGCTGCACAGAGCTAGTCCAGTACCTGACACTGTTCAGTGCTGCCTCCCATGTTTGTTGGTGCACTCCTGTTAAACCTTTTCCACACAGAAGTCACCTCAGCACTTTCATAACTGCCCAGGCACACTTTCACTGCAAAACGAGGGCAGAAGCTGGTAAGGTGACCACCCATTTTAAACAACACATACCCCTCAGCCTACCACTGTTGCCTCTGCTAAGAAAGTATGATGGTAACCTTGCTATGCTATACTCAGCTTTCCTTGTAAGAGTGCAAAATTCATACAGAAGAAGCCTCTGATTTATTAGTCCCTCAAGACACAATTCTACAGACTCAGATAAGCATTCTTCTTTCTCAGCAAAAAGGACTAATTGAAGATTACCTAGGAAAAATTGGCAAAGTTGAACAGAACAACTATAGAATAACTATCATAATCATGAGGTACCATAAACATCTTTCACAAAGGTAGGGAGAGTGAGTGAAGGGAGAAATAAGCTTTTTCCTTAACCTTTTACTAAGATTTAGCCAAAAACACCACGAGAACAGTATGCATGGCATAGCAAGAAGCAGAGCCATCACCAAAAACTCATTGCTACAGGTGAAAAACAGTGTAGATCACCTAGCCCTCTAGCAGAACAGCATCAGACCAGCAAGTGTCCTCTGAGTTCCCTGTGTAGGTAGGGGGCCACAAAGCTGTGGCAATGTGGCTTTGAAAGGTTGATGTCTGATAATGGCTTTTTCATCAACCTCCTATTGGCATTTCCAACCACGGAAGTTTGCTCTGCACTTGAGGTTTCTAGGGTGGATGAATGAAGACTGATGACAGAGGATGAAAGAAGATGTGGAAACCCTCAATTCCCTAAATTCTCATCCCCTGCACCTTTTGTTTTGCTGAGCAATGAATAAATAATCAGTACTAATGCTATTAAAACAATTTTGCCATCTCAGGGTCAAACTCTGATAACGAATGCATGGCCTGAGTGGCCTGCAAAAATGCATTTGAGGACAGTTGCAACCAATCTGGAATACTGGTGATATCTACATTTGAGCTAAACCAAAATTATTTCTGCTAGGAACATGGGAAAAACTGGCACAAAGAAAAAGCTGTGACATGAAGCATTTGCTTGGAATGAGTACAACTTACTCCTGTCTTCTGTATCCTCCAGCGTGATTTTCAGAAACAATCAAAACAAAAGTGACAAAACCCAAAAACCACAATGAGCAAACACCAGCTTTTAAGTGCTGTGGGAACAGAGACATTTGTTTAAGTAACCACTGTTTAAAAAATGCATACATAGTAACACCAAAATAAACAGCTTGCAATGTTGTTTATTTTAAGATACACAATAGTAATGTAAAGTGCTGCATGCTCTGAATTCAGGGTATACTAACATTATTTACAGTTGTGAAGAGCAGTAGGAAAACTACGCTCCATGCCAGAAGACTCCTTGTTCAGAGAGCAAAGGTCAGTTTTCACTGCTTTTGCAGCCAGGAGGATTCCATCATGCAGCCATGGAAAGCTCCTGCTCTCATTTCTCAAGCAGGTAACTTCTGAACTGCATATGAAAATCCTAAAAAAGGCATGTCATGCCTATGGCATCTTTAAAATGGGTACACGGGCCCATTCCTGGAAAGTAAAATTAAGGGAGAGAAAAAGACGTCTTTGTCCTGTTGCTCCACTTCTTTAAAAACCTTCCAAACATGCCTGACTTACTAACCCAGACAGAAAAAAATACGCAAAAGGAGAAAAATATTAACAAAACTAAGCAGCAGTGTTCTGAAGGGTGACTGACTTACTGAACAGATTTATGTCTCTGTGTGTCTGAATTGCATTTGCTTCTCTCCTGGCAAAAAATGTCATTGACTTCAATCCATAATAGAAGTTTGTGATATTTTTCTTCATAAAGCCAGTCTAGCTATAGGCAAGAAAACTGGACTTTTTTTTTCTGGCCAATCCATCATCTATTTATTATTGTAATTGCATAGCTTTACCATTGTAATTGCAACATCACTGTTATCGTACAATCCTTGTGACTGCAAATAAACGAGACAGAAAGAATCCAACTTGCATCTAAGATCCAAGTCTAAGTTTCTAATTCTGGCAATGAAGGAGGAAAAAATAAAAAAAGAGAAAAAAAAAAAAAGAAAAGCATTTTTCTACCATGAAAACAGAGTTCATTTGGTCTGGAAGGCGTTGAGATGAACATGGAACCGCACTGTTAAATTATTATGAAGTAATGTTCAAGAGTAAAATTGCATTTTCAATTCAAAATACAACCTCTTTCTTCCTGACACTTTCAAGGAGACCTGTGTGTGAAATTCAGCAGTTGAAGACAGTAGGCACTCAGTCAATATTTCCTTGAGGTCATTCTCCCTCTCTGAGGGCCCAAGCTTTGTTTTTGAATCATGGCGTCAAATTGCCATAAATGTCTGTAAGTGAAAAGCAGGTGGAAAAGCTATGTTTTTCACCCATTTTGGCATTCAAACTTCTGTGTAAATCCATAGTCAACTCCATTTTATATTAAATTTGCATTGGATGCATGACCTTAAAAATCAACATTTGTATTTTGAATGCTCAAACAACTTTTGGTGTTTTGGATTGATGCTTCATAGAGCAAATGTTGGAGCAGATGTCGGATATATCGGGGAAAACTAAGCTGGGTAGGGGTTGATTTCAGATCTGTACCTTACCCAGATATTGCTGAAACTTCACAAATTGTGAATGGAGAGCACTGTATGTATTGTGACAGTCTCTGTCTCAGAATATCTGAAAGAGAGGTGTTTTTTACATAAGTTTCTCAATGCAAAGTTGTTTTCTTTGTCACTTTGACAGTGTCCAAGCCTGGCTGACCTTCAGCATCCACTCCCAGGGCCTGAAGGGACAGTAATTAGATATTTCTCTTAAGCTTAGTTCTTCGATTTGTGTCTCAAGCCCATTTGTAGTTTGACTTTGTAAGTTAATTTTGCAATAATTTTTCCACTGACAGATAAATGAAACGTCATTAAAAAAGTTGAAACAAATACAACATAAACTTAAACCTGAAGGAAGCCAAATTTGGGAAGGCTTCCTTTTGAAAACAGCTCTAATTTCAAGATACTTTTCAGTTTTTAATCATTAATAAGAAAATATGAGAAATTAACACGAAAATATGAGAAAACCTTCAGGCAACACTACTTTAGTGTAAGGTCAGGAATGTGAGCTGTTTCCCAGCAGCATACCTTCAAAATTTTTTTTGGAGTCTAGTTTTAAAAGTGCTAAACAGAGGCACTTCCACAGATTGTTCTACAGTCTAAACGACTGAGGTTTGGCTGCTGAATTCCATTATTCCTGCAAGGTGTTTTGTTCCTCTTCAGTAATTTCTCCTCTTATCTCTTTGTAGCCTGTGCTTATTCACTGCTTCAGTATACACATTCTCTGTCTAGGGCTAGATCTTATATTTTTGGGATGGATGGAAAGAGCCCTGGAAATAACAATACAGCTCTCATTTCTCTCATCTTTTTTCAGCCTCTGTTACCCTTTTTGGGGAATAAGGGCCCTGATAGTCCAGGCTCTCCAAACATCCTTCTGTATCTTTCTCAGACTCTCACCAGACTGGCCTCAGGCTAGTTTCATAATCCTCAAAAAAAAACCACCAAAAAACAGTCCCGATGTTCAGCATGAGATCATAACATGGTGATCTCACTCTGAACATTACCTTTCACTACAGCAGCTCTATTGACTTCTTTGCTTAGAACAGTTTGAATTTCCCACCAGCTCTGTTGTGTGATATCTGGCCTCTTTTAGGCAAGATACGTTTTCATAGGGTGAGCCTAAAGGGTACAGAGTAGAAAGCTCATGAGTCCCCAGGCCTTGTTTTAAAGAGTTTTCTGTCTCAGCAAGAAGTTTGCTGCAGAGATTGTTTGGGATGCAGTAGAGGATGTTAGAGCACTGCCGAATTGGAAAGTGCAGTATTTTGTCTTTTCAGCTGGGGCTTTGAACAGGATTCAGACCCCAGGAGCCAAACTCATGATAGTTTCACAGCTCTACAGCTATGTTTATTTGTACCCATCTAGAAAAACACCAGAGTCCTGTTCATTTGCAGACATTTTATTCTCCTGCTGCACATATTGTTTTGCACTGGTTCCTTTGAAAGCATTATTGCTTTCTAACTGGACAACCTTTGGGGAACAAAAGGGAGAGAAAATGGCAAGAGTCCCTTTTCCCAGAAGGTTGGTTTTATCCAAGAGCATTGTGGGATGTAAGTTCATAAAAGCCAGGACAGCTAAGATTAATTACAGCAGTAAATTGTCTACGAATGTTTTGGTTAGATATGCACAAAGCAGTGGGGTTTTTGGTCTGAGAAGCATTCGTTTGGCAGTTCATGGCCACCATACAACACATTCACAGGCTGTAAGCTTTAAACCTGATGTGTAAGTTGGTAATTAAGTAAAACAATGTGGAATTCTTAGGGTTATCCTAAAACTCTGCAGTTCATCCCTCCATCCACAGAGAAGTTCATACCAACTCAGGAAGCACCTCTCTTTCCTAAGAGATGTTAGATCATGCAGTAAAGTGTCCCTGTGTAACTGAAAGAAATTTAATTGAAAACAGACAAGACCAAGTAACACAACTCTTGGATTAGTCCACCAAAAGAATAAAGAAGATGGAAGGGAGATGTGAATCAAATTATTTTCCCTCTATTTTTTTGTTCACAATAATTAACACGTTTCTGTTTAATTTCCTACATTATATCTGAAAGAGAAAATCAGAATATCCCTTTATAGCTGAAATTAAGCACTCTTTAAACATTTAGATTTTGAACTGATCCCTCGAATTAGCTTTCTTTGCAATTAATATGTTTCACCATTCCTATACAACACTCCTTTGCTGACTCCCTCAAATATACACACATCACTTTTCTGACCATACAACATTCCTTATTCCAGTTGTTATCACACATATCATGATCTTTCTCCCTATTCACGCTCCATAGCCCTGAATAGCTCATTTGTGGACTATCCAAACAGCTGTCAGCTAACTGCATATGGCCCTCAGTAGGCAGGGACTTTTCCAACATGAAATGGGGACTTGGTAATATCCCTTCAGCCCCTTACTCTTTGCTCTAAGCCACCCTCCTGTTTCCTGTTTCTTCATTCAAGCACGAGTGGGATGCACAAGTGGGAAGCACCTGGCTGAGTCAAAAGAGGCAGCAGAAAGGATCAGGACTGGCTGGAAACCTGCCAAAGTCCAATTTCATATCAGGAGACTCCCAGACTGTTGAGGAGGGGAATATCCACTAGTAACTTGAATTACAAAGATGCACTGGTTAACGCCGTTGCGCTGCCTTTACTCTCACTGTTGCCTCTCGGCCAAGAGTTGATGTCCAAAGTTCTTTCTCTCAGTGCTTTCTGGGAAAGATATTTATAGCATTTACGTGCTCTAATCACCACATCAGGTCACCAGCAAGGAAAAGACCTGGCAAAATTAACACAAGACCAAGACACTTGCACTGAAGTAGCTTGCAGAAATCATATGCTGTTGTCTTCAGTGTAGACCAGCAAGAACAGAGCACTCTTAATTATATATTAAATACTCCTTCATAACGAGAAAATTCTCCTGAACTTTCAGTCTACAGAAGTTCAGGTATTTGCACGAGCATAGCATGACTGTCATGCTCTTTCAACAGCAGGATAAAACCACAACAGAAGTGTAATTTTCTGTAATTCAGCTGTTGCAAAGTAAAAGACACAGGCCTTACACAGTGTTTTTCATCTGTAAATATGAAAAGCACTTCAAAAAGCAGCCACAATCATTATGCCATACTGTTTAAACAGAGAAACTAAGGCACAGTGTCTTATGGTCACAGCTAGAAAGAGAAGTGAAAACTCCACATGTCTATCAGAGCTCCCTTGTGCTACACCACCCTGGGGACAGTAGCAAAAGCTGGGTCACAAGAGAACATGACAAACAGTTGAGCACTCAAGACATTTGTCTTTCTATCATAAAGTAGGGAATCATTGAAAGAGTTGTTAAGTGTAATTCATGGATAAAGTGGCTATGGCATCTAACACTTAATAAGTGTTTTTTCTGCCTGTCTCCTATTATGATTTCACTACATCTTTTCTGGCTTTTCCAAAGGGATCTGAGTTCCACTGGAACTAGTGGAAGAAGGACTGAGAGATACACTGTTAGTCACTAGTTTGTGAATTATATGCAAATATTTGAACACAAAGACTCAAAATCTAATTTTTTAACTTACCTGGGAGGAAAAATAACTGCTTTCATAATGATCCGTGTAGGTATACAGCATATCAACTAACAATGTAGCTTACATAATCTTCTGTGAAGTTTTTTTAATAGACATAACAATCTTAAAGTAATCTAGACTAGGCCATGATCTTACAAAAATCTACTCCTTTCGCATATTTAGTATACGTTAAGAAGGTGAACAGGACCTTTCCCATTGCTATCTGATTTAGTCAGACAGTATTTCCACAGTATACCACTTCAGAATATCAAGTTCCCACTTTGAAATGACCAAATAAGAGATTGATCCTGATGACAGTCAAGTTTCTACAGCACTAAAAAAAAAATTGATGTATGCAGATTTTTTTTAAACACTGAACTAAAATATTTGTTGCTGTTTACTGAGCTACTCAGACTCATTATCCTGAGATTGTAAGAGTATGTCATGAGATGTTAAACATTTTATGGACGTAAGTAGTCAACTGCTACAAATAAAATACATATTTTGAAATGCCATCATAAAAAGGTAAAATCAAGATTTAAAAAAGTCTTTATGGCTTATCACCCAGTATTAGACAAAACAACTGAAATTAGTTTTGGTAGATTTGGGGCTAGCAGTTAAAAATAAAAAATAACACATGTAAAAGCATGAAAACTGTATTGCTATTATGCTTAAAGATAACTGTAAATCTTTAGAGATGCCAATGATTGCTTTAGATATTACAAACAAGTGCTGCCAGTCAACTCTAAAATATGTGATGCATGGTATTCTAGGTATCATAACTCAAGGCAAACTCCACAACAACAGGAGTAATATTGTCTGCCACAAACTACTCTCTTCATTAGGCAGCAATAAGAATTGACATATCCATTTCTTTGCAGTTGTGGAACTGTTGGCAGAAACATGCTCTTTTTTTTCCCCAACATAACTCTAATTTTACTGAAAACTTCCTTCAAACCAATTGTCCTGCTCATGGATCTTGAAAAGAAAGTTTTAAACATATCCTGAGGCAAAACTGAGAGGTAGTATTACTGCACAAACAACAGCAATTGTATTTTCCCTAAAAATATATTTTATATCTACATATAATCATGTGCGCATACTACAGAGAAAGGGAGGAACCATGAGTTTTCTGATGACAACAGCTTTAGGCGGTGGACCCTGAAGACACTCCAAAGAATTCTCTCCTCTAGCTGACTGTGATCTTGATCTTCAAAAGCTGTAGTTCACAACAGTTATTAGAGCAACGTTTTTGGAGTTAAAGAAGTGTTTAATCACTTTACATTCACATATGCTTTGGTTAAACCACCTTTTACCTTGTGAGCCTTGCAGCCACAACTCTATATAAACCAATTCTTGTCACTATCAGTTCCTTGTTTCAATTACTTTAAGGAATTCATTAATTGGACTTTGGTGTTCCCTTTTCTTTTTTCTTTTCTTTTCTTTTCTTTTCTTTTCTTTTCTTTTCTTTTCTTTTCTTTTTTTCTTTTCTTTTCTTTTCTTTTCCTTCCTATACTGACTCTGCAAACTTTGTAATCTGACAATAACAACCAGAGAAAAACAGTGGCTGATCCTATCTTTCGCTAGGCCACATTCAGCTTGCTCAGTCGAGGCTTTTTAATCAAACCTCAGCTAAAACCATGCACATGTTTTTGCTGTTCTCAGGAATCCCCTGTTTGAAAATGGCAGGTAAAATATTAAATTGGGAAGTAACATCTAGCCATGCTATCTGATGGTTTGGCATCAGCTGACTTCACGTGTCACATGAAAGGAATTCACCTTGCTGACACACTGTGCTGCCTGTTGATGAGGAGGAGGCAAAACCAGGCAGGCTGGTATAAAGATAAAAACAAGGAGAGGAAAAGGTAAAGCATAACTAGCTAATATCAGACAGGGTACCATGAAAAACTCTTACAGCAGGCCTAGAAGAGGCCCATTAGGTAGACTCAACAGCTTAAATTGTCCTAGTAGCACCAAAAAATGTTTTGCTGCAGCCTGTCAGCGTGCCATGGATTTAGGGACAGAAAGGGGATGAAAGGGATAGAAGAGCTGGAGGGGAAGGGTGGATTCATTTACTTGTCCCTTGCAGGATTCGCAATTTGGGGATTCTTTGGGGGCTGGGGAGGGTGGGTGTGTGTGTGTGTGTGTGAATTTCACCCTATATATAACTTGGAATCCTATTAGAAAACAACTCAGTGACACTGCAAATCCAGTATTTCTCAGCATGCTATTTTTGAAGCTGAAACACACAACATATTTTGATCTCCAAAGAAGCACAATAAAGATCCCCTCTTCAAAATAAAATGAGAAGTAAAAAAAACACTCAACCAATTGCACATGTAATAATTTCCAGGCCGGCTTCCCGTGATTGTATCCGATTATTTAAATTTTGGACTGTCTCTTTAATTTGAGGAGCAGGGAGAGAGGCGACAGATGGCAGACAGAATTGACTTATGTCCTCTATTCTTCCACAGAAGAAGGGGGAGTGCAGAAAGTTTGATCGAGGCAAAAGCTACAGTACATAGGGCTGGCTATAACTATCTAATAGGTCTTTTGACGGATCGCTTTGGAATATTTAGGTTTTTTTCTCTCCCAGACAGGCTTTGTAACAAACTCACAGTCCTGGAGGTTGCCATGGGTGACGAGAGAGCTGACATCCAGTCCCAGCTACAAATAAGCACATGACAAATGGGCCCAGAGCCCTCCGACAGCCCTGAACCTTGGTGACCCCCTAAAAAACCCAGCCTCTCCATACCCCATGCCCCCCCCCAAAAGCATTACTGAGTATATTTTTTAAAACCGAAAGCTTGCACTTAATTGGAAACACTGCCGTGTAACTGAAATGCTTAGGACAGCATGTACAAGTAAAAATAAATCATGCAGCATTGTTATTTAATGCTCTGTGACATCATTTCCTGAAATTAAACAGAGATGACACAGATTCAGACGGTCCCTGCTAAGGTTCAGTTCAAACAATTCACAGATGTTTTCCTCCAGCCAGCAGAAAACAATGCGAGACTTAAAGCACTCCTCTCCCTCTGCCCCTCTCCATCTTCCACTCCCTCTCCTCAGCCTTTTCACTGGTACAAGGAGGTATGGCAGTTTTATAATACATGCTCTTGCAAAAATATTCTTTTTTTAATTTAATTACTCAGGCTGTTGTACTAAATAGATGGATCATTGTGTCACAAAAGCATCAATTTTTCAGAAGAAATAACAGATGTCTATGTAACAATGATTAGATTAACCACTCCCAGACAAAGCTAGCTTTTGAGGCCCACACACCCCATGACCCTGGGTTCCCTCTTCTGTAGGGGGTGGATGTAGAAATGTCAGATCTAATCTCAGATTCCATTTTTAAAACAAACAAAGCCCCACCCCCATCCCATTTCAGTTCTTTTCTTTTAAGATCGTGGTGTTTAAAAGGTATGTGAATGTTTGGTCTCTTACTAAATCTTCAGGATGGTTTCATGGCTGAGGACTAGGAGCACTCAGAGGATGAAATCTTTCAGCTTGGGATCAGAAGTGTCATTTTGAGAAAGATTTCTGGGTTTATTCTGCCCAGGCTGGTGACACGGCAGTGCAGACAGGCAGGACAGGAAGGGGATGCTGATGACATTAGGCAAGGAAGGCTGTGCTACCAGCAGCAATGACTACAAATATTAACGACCACCACCAGCCCTTCTGGTGAGACACCAGAGCAGCTCTGGGCGGCAAAGAGGCACAACTCTGCTGTCCTGAGGACTGCAAGGTCATGGGAGTTTAGCATTAAAGCACTGATTTTTTGTTAGCACTGGGGGGTGAAGTCATTTAGCCTCCCCTCACAAAAGTTTGTCCAGCTGAAAAATGAGCACAATATTATTTTGTAGGACATGATTCCAGCTGGGTGGTGTTTTTACAAAGAGGTCTGTTCTACACCAGCAGGCAACTTATTACCTTGCTAAAAACAGCACACAGCCTAAAAGCAGATCTGGAATAAAATTGTAGCTTAGGCTCCTCCAGCTCTCTGAGCCTGTGGTGCCCTGAGGTGGAAATGGCAGCCACGCAAACATACGTGCAGGTAGTTTCACAGGAGAATCAGAGAGCATTGTCCATCTCCTGTGGGTATCCTCAGAGGGTATAGCATGTTACAATGCACTCCAACACACACACACTAACATTCACTAGAATGACTGCACATTCCTATATTATCTGGAATCTCCCAGCCTTCTTCTTGCCATTTTACCTGACAGAGATCTGTTGTATTTTTGGGTTTGGTTTTGGTTTTTTAATGTAGAGCAAAAGCAACAATGTGAAGACTGGTTCCCCCAGATCACATCTCGGAGAAAAGCTGTTCTACAGTTTGATGTGAAAGTAAGCTGTTAAGTGTGGAGTGCAATAGACAGCTATGTTCGTAACCTTTCTTTAAGGTAATATTACTAAAATAAAATATGGAAGGAGGTATTTATGAAGGTGCATTGGATTCAACTTCTTTGAACACTTGCTCCAAGCTTGGCTTTGGTTGATGACATTCATCTCTAGAATCAAATCTAATGAATAAATAAAATAGCTGCCCTGTATAAAAGGCTTGATAAGCCATTCATCAAAATATGATTGATACACATTTTATTCTCAGATACAACCACATAAATACAGGGAAAAAAAAAAAGTGTCAGTAAGACTATTCATATTATCCAATCTGGACACCTGAATATGAGAAGTTAAGAAAATTAATTCAGGTAAGTACAAAAGCTCTGGCTGGTTCATTTTACCACCTTCCAGGAGAATTTACTCTAGCCTTACAATGAAACAGATAAAACCAAGATATATTCTACAGTAGACTGTGTAAAGAACAAGATTTTCAGCCAGAAGATTGTGGAAATCAGGCTAAAATGACATTGTTCAATGTTAGAAGACAGAACTTCAGCTAGCAAAAAAAAGCAGAAAAATCAGCTCAACTCCTGACTTCAGGGGAGACATCCCAAATACCATCAGATGGGAATTTGCCATTTTCATTAAAAAAGCTTTCATTTGCAGGCTACCATTGCTAAATCCAGTACTATTAGTTATGATACACATCTTCTTAAAGACTTTAACAAAAGAAACAAGCAAAATAGAATTTTAACAAAGGGCATCACTCCAGGTAAGTGTCAAAGCATAAATGAGACTCTGTTCTACCAGCTCTGTAAAAAAAGGTGAAAAAATGTTGAATGTAGCAAAAATGTAGTCTTTGGCACACTGCTGCAGAAATGGATGAACTACCAGAGGTACAAGTCCATAGAGTGGTATAATTACTTCCTTTATAACTTTCCTCTCTTCTGATTATGTATGTATTATTTTAAAGGTCCTCTATCCTTCAAAAGGGCATGGGAGGAGGGGGACCAGCTCTACAGCTGCTGGTAAGAAATCCTAATCTCAGAATTGGTGTAAGCTGGAGGTATCTATACATTTGAGCACTTCCTGTTTTCACTTCGTGATCAAATATGTTCTTTGCAGGGCAAATAGGGGAGCACTTGAGGGAGGAAAGCAGTGGTGTCTGAGAGGCTAATTGAGTGTACTAAGGACTCCTTAGCATAGAGGAAAAGCAGTCTTCCAAAGCTATGAATAAATTCTCAGCTTGGGTCAGATTTCTTGCTCTTTCTTTTCTTTAACCACCTTTGAACTCAACTAAAAACAGTCTTAATGTCAGGTTTACCTTTCTGATGTCATAATCTTTATGTACTATTGAAAAGATTATACTACCAGACTAGGATTTCCTCTACTTTCTTAAACACTGGATATTGTCCAGAAAAAGCATACACATTTCCAACCAATTCATCCTCAGATCTTTTATCTTCCGGTACTGTTGTAACTCCAAATGTAAGACAGAGCTCAGTAAGTGAACGAAAACATGACAGAAGCTCCTACTCCTTGCATTTGATTTCCAACAATAAAAACATGCATGTGTATCCTATTTCAAATATAATTAAAGTTACTACAAAATGGAAGCTGTGATAGGGATAGAAATTGTTTTGAAAGACGCAGCCTGCCAGACACATTCATTCTACATCAGAGTTCAAGTGCTTGTCTCTTCAAAAAAGCCACTTAGGCCATTCAATTTTTAAAATTGACTGCCTTAAGAGTTTGCAAACTGATTGAATAAAGGAAAAAAATAGCATTTTATTTAAAATCATAAGTAAATACAATTAGTCAGATCTCAGTTACTCTCTCGGAATTTGACAGTCTAAAGGACTTCTATTTAATCCATGCCAGAAGAGATGGACTGCCACTGCCTCTCCTTCCAGGGAAATCAGAGGTTAATGATTTTTGTCATATTGAGACTAACAGCTAACAATTGCTACAGTTGGCCTTTAGTATTTTATTTGTCCTTTTGAGGTATTCAGAATAGGTGACAATGGCTTGCAGTTGAGAACATATGTAGAGAGACCCCTGTGGCTTGTGGAAAAGTTGCTCCATGCTGGTTGGGTGTTTGAAAAAAAAAATACAACCAGAGCTCTTTTATGTTCCTCTCCTTAATGAATGCATGAATGTCAAAATGTACCAATGGCCCATTCAGAGGGCAAAGCCTAAGCAGCTCCTTCTTTAAGAACACATCCTGAGACATAAAATACATTTGCTTAACAAATTAAAATAATGAGATAATTCAATTAGTTTCTTTAAAAAAAAAAAAGAGAGAGAGAGAAAGAAAGAAAGAAAAAAGGGTACATCAGGGGATTATTGTAATACAAGAACAGGTCATACAGCACAAAAGAGGAACAAACCAATTTGGAATAAGGTTAGAGTAGTAACGAAGGAATGTACATTGAATCATGGACTGTCATTGTAAGGATATTTACTTGAAACAATAAAATTGTACATCACAGATTCCCGCATTCTGGCTCAGGCAGAGCTACATTTTGAATGGACAAGCTAATTTGAGAAAAAGTGTGAGATCTCTAAAAACAAGGAGTTTTCTTCCTTCCCTGCATGTGTTTATGGCAAGAATCTTTCTGAATTTACATTGCACTGGTCAGGGGTCTCCATTATCAGTTTGCAGGTCTGAGAATTACAGCGCAGTAAATCTTTCAACACCTGCAAACTCATTAAAGCCTGGACGGTAAAAGGTTTGGGGCTTTTTTGTGTTCATTTAATCTGATTTTTGTGAGGCCATCCTCACCAGTGACGGCAAATTTCCTTAATTCATGCAGGATGGAGAGGGTGAGGAGAGTGAGGATAGAAACAAGGAAAGGGGATTTCAAAAAGCCAGAAGGACTTTCCTCAAGAGAAGCAAGAGGCAGTTGACTGTTTAATAAGCAGATGTCAAATGCTTTCAAGGAGCACATAAGAAAGAAAGGCAGGAAGGAAAAAACCTAGATATCACAAATTTCATAGGAGGAAATGGAGTTAACATGGAGATGTCTACAAACCAAACCTGTATATTTGTGGCCCTGCTTTTTGCTGTCTGCCTGTACTACTTGTCTAAAGATACCCTACAGCTAAATGAAAAACCCTCCACTTGCACTCACTCGACTTCCAAATTAAAAACATTTTACAGGTTAGTAAATCTCCAGCTGAGGTGATGTAGCAAAGAACAGCTGTGAAGTAATTTTGATAATGATGAGAATAATAAGCACATGGCAAGGTTCAGGGCTTTGCTGTTGCAGCTTCAGTGCTCCTGAATAGATAAAAGTGATTAAATACTCCTGATTATCCCTGACCAATATGTAATGGATTTACAGCCCTTTCAATTAGTCAGTATTTGCTTAGGACTCATTATTTTGTCTTTGGTTAAGTAATCAGCCCAGAGACTCATGTTCTGTCTAATTCCTCTGAGCCAAGTGGTACAGGGCACCTGACCTTTGAAATGGCCATAGCTGAGAGGCAGGAATAACCACTACTCCAGCAGAGACACTGGCTATTCCAGCTAATCCTGACCCCACAGGCCAGATCAATGCACCTTAGTTTGCTACTAATGTCCTTACATCAAAATGATGGTTTAGAAATGTGAATCTATCACTCCCCCCTTCAGCTGCGCTGCTGGCAGAGCAGTTCAATAGTTCCTATCATAAATAAATCGGGTCCTGGAATCATCACACTGTAGCCAACAGCAGGAAATTTATAAAACCATGGAAATTTATAAAACTTTGGTAGAAGAGGTAGTTAATAACAGTTAGCATTTCAAGCTTTATCAATAAGAAACAATTTCAAAGTGTGAGAAAGAAGAAAATCAATTTATAATTTTACCAGTTTCCATCATTTCCCACATGAAGTGAACTAGGCTTACTAGGTTTTCTGTGGCACCGTGTTTTGATACCTAAGTGAAGCTATAATAGTCAGAAGAACACCAAACCAAAACCAATAGCAAGCAGACAAATAAAAGCCCAAGGAAAGCACTGATATTTCACATATTTAATCTCTCTCCCCCCAGATGTGAATATGGCTGGGTTTAATACTAATGGACTTGAAGAAAAGCAAAAAAGGTGCTTTTCCTCTCTGTTACACAACTGAAAAATTAGGGAATCTGTAAGCCTTCTTTATTTCCTCACAAAAAAGTAACAATGACAAGGTTGCAAGCTGCTGCTTTGACTTCTCTAACATCCACAGTGTATGTCAGCACACGCACACAGACCAGGGCTCACTCTTTCACCACATACACACGAAGTTTGTGTAAACAAAGGCCAGCAATAAAGAATACAGAAGGCAGAGCTCTATACGTGCTAAAGCAAATATCCCCATTTTGCTGTCTGTAGGAAGATTTTGAATAGTTCAAAGCCAAAAATGGTTGCTTCATATATAGGTGGTGTTCCATGCTAAGGCATTGTACTATCTACTATCTCTCTTTTTTTTCTACAGGATGTATGTATATATATGTATACACATCTATATACATATATAGAGATAGATGATAGATAGATAGATAGATAGATAGATAGATAGATTTCTTTGAGATTTGTCATGATTCCAAGACCTAAGAAAAAAAAAATCTAATTAAAAAAAAGAGGCAACAAAGCCTGAGACCTAATAATGGTCAAAAAATTATGAGGACAATTGATTTCTAATAATGATGAATAAACCTCATTAGGCACATGAATAGAAATTTATTTTGGTTTTGGGCACCACTTACTGTGAGATGCTGGAAAAGCCACGCTCTCATGATATTTGTTGCTACTTTGGGGAAAATGCCTCTTTTCTTCTGACGCTTTTTGTCCTTGTCTGGGTCATCATCATCTCCTGTACCAGGTGAGGCTACACTGTTGTCTAAACCATCACCTACAACAAAGAGAAAAACAGGAAGGAGAAGATATTTAATGAACCAAATACAGAAGTCAAAAAATATCATTAATTGCCAAGACACTACCACAGTTTGGGGGGTTTTTATTTGTTAGATCAGGCACATACTGTTTCTCATTACATAAGAATGTCGATACAAATATGTAAAAATTAGAAAACCGTGTCTCTCCAAATACTAATTTTGTGTTTCACACATGCATATATCATTAATTCAATTATAATTGTGTGCTTGACATAGTGCAGTAGCTCTTTTTCAATTATGGGATTCAATGTGGGAAAACCTGCCGCAAGAAAACCCATTTAGTGTAAATGCATCCCTACAACCATTCTGAATATGTACGTATAAGTAATCAAGTTAAATGTTCTGTAGTCTATATATTCGAGGCCCTCTGCAGAGGTGGCAGTAACCATGTCACCGTTCAGTGCACATAACACACTGTCAGATGAGCCCCTCCCTGTAACCATCACCTCCCAGCATACATGCACACACACTCACAAACACGTACACCTAGTGTGACCCTGCATACAGCATTTGCATGACATGAAAACTTCTACATCTCTGCATCAGTGATTATTATCATTAAAAAAAAAAGATGCACATCAAGGTAGAGCTCTCACTTAATCAGAACTTTCCATCAACATCCTTCTCTTCTGTGCTTTTCCCTGGCATTAATTGTGCATTAGCAAAAATCATTTACTTTTAACAGTCATAGTTATTTTTTCTTGCCCTCCAGCAAAAATGCCTTGAAAGCCTGCCTGGAGGGCATCTAAATTATGTATCTGAAAAACTCTTCTGGCAAGGCATTGCAGGACCCCTACTTTCTTAAAATTCATACGAGCACGTCTTCCTGTTTTTGGGAAGGCATCAATCAAGAGCAGCAATATATGCCATATTCCTACATTAATATTTGAACTAATAACTTTAAAAAAAGGAAAGAAACAAGATCCGACTTGTGGCATAATCAAATGCAAAATAAATGAAGAATACTGGGACAGCGCTGAGACTTTATAGATTGCTGTGTTTTCCTTACACATCATTAGCCCGGAGCCACACGAAAGAGGAAAACAGAGAAGTGGAGAGTTTATGCTCCCTGCTGGTGTTTAAGAAGCCGAGGTCCTGGAAGGACATCTGGGAATTGTGCTGAGACGGTGGTTTTTGTAATTTAAGAATAGACATTCATTAGCAGTAAATGCCATAAATCCCATGCTAAGTAAAAACCTTGTCCAAGAAAGCCTAAAACAATAAACTCTGTGCTCAATGTAGCCTGAGCTAGACGCTCCATAGCTTCCTGAGGAATGCTACAGATTCATGAGCTAATTCCTATAGCCTCGTCTAGACCTGTGGTGCTGCTAAATGAAATACATTGCTGCTACATACAGTCCATTTGCTTCAAAACTTGCATTTCAGCTCCATCTTCCCTCCCATGCCAGATCACCCTTCTTGTACTGTGTCCCCTCTGAAAAACCGACCCTTTTGGACTGCAGAGACAGAAAAAGCCACAGCAAAGAGCTGGCAGATTAATTTTATTGACATTTCCATTTTCACTGCAATGTGATACCCTCCATCACATGGAAGAGATGACCCTCACTATTTACAGACTGACAGGCCACTTCATTACAACCACCCTACCCCAAGGCAGAGCAGCTCCTTTCCATCTGCGCAAACACCAGAGCAAGACCCTGAAGTCGCTGCTCTGTTTCTCATGCTTTTTTTTTTTCTATTAACGATAGAGAAAGGAGAGTCAAATCACAGTAAACTAGTCAAAGAGATTGTGGAAGCTCTAAACACTGTAACCAACTGTTTGCTTTTGCAATATATTGGTTATTTAGAAAGCAGTCCTTTCTGCTGCTTTCTTCCCCCCCATATATTCCACCCTACCCCTCTCTCACAGGCACGTGCGCGCGCACACACACGCACACACACTTTCCACTATGCCAAGGAACTGCTGCAAGGCAAATTCTCACAAACACTAATGGCTTCTGACTGCTCCTTGGCAACCCCAGCATTTTAACCTGCGCGGATATGCTCTCCAAAATACAGACACTGGAGCTATCTCATCAGCTGTTCATGTGACACAGATGGAGAGTGGCTATTAGGAGCCAGGCAATGGGCCTTGGGGATCTGAGGTGCTGTACTGTAGCCTCAGGCAATTTTGAAAAGCAGTACCCGGAGATGGGGGGAAAAAATCTCTACTGAAAGTGCAAGTTTGAAGTCAGTCAGTCTGTTTGTCTATCTGTTGTGCAGATAAAGATATCTTTGTCTCTTTATGTAAAAGTAATGTGTGTATGCATAGGATGTGTGGAGCTGTAAAACTTCTGCTCTGCACCTTCCTTTCAAACCACAGAAACATCAGTTCATTCTCTGTATGGACAAATTCCTGTCTGTCTGCATATATTCTCCTATATGTGAGCATCCTCAGCAGGAGTCTCCCACACGCTATATCAGTGTTTGGACTTTTTGATGAGGCTATTAATACCCTGGTTTAAAAAAGCTAATAGCAGCCCAAGAAAGAAAAGTTCAACTACAGCTCTCATTGCCTTCCCATCCTAATCAGCAGTCGAAGTCAAAAGAGATGGTGCTGCCCTAAACTGTTCCATAACCTTATGAAAGGAAATTCAAATATTGTAACTCCAAATTATATCAGAAGAAAAATACAGCAAGATTTGTTCCTCTTGGTGTACTACAGGCCTGTTAATCTCTATTGTCATATCTTGAATAGGACTACAATCACACATGTTAGTGGATGCAGCTTCTAGTGAGAAGAAATCATAGAAAAAGCCCATAATTGTATTTTCCAAGATGGAATTATTTACTTCTGGTCCTAGTTTTCTCTATCCAAATAAATGTCAGTTACTTTAGATGACGGAAAAAAATATCAAAAGCAAAATAATATGAACAGGTATGAAAGCCATTGTATGCCAGGCTGGATTAACTATATTTTTCACTACTGTATGAAGGAATCAAAATTTAAATAATTTAAATCATCATGACAAGAGTCTGCTTATATGAACTATTCATATCCTGGTTTAGATGGTAATTTGTAAGAGGAGTAGAGTCAAATCCTAAGTTCTATAGAAATGGCAATTATGTAAGCATAGTTATCCCAATTTCCTAGAGAAGCAATGGAGGTTTGGATTTTGGTCCACTGTCTCTCTCTTTCACACAGAACCAAAAAAGTCAAGGGTGATTTTCTCCTGATTTTCATATTGTTCTCATTTATTCCTGTGCAAAGAGTACACATGATTGCAAAACTCTATCAGTGTTGCAGGAAAGTGGGGAATTCTTTTGTGGCACTCTCTTTGTGGAGGTGTCAATGACCATGCATGATTCGAGCCAGTAGAGAATTAGGCATTTTACCCAGCTTGTTTAAGATTACAGCAATGTTATGTAATAGTCTCAATAACCCCTATAAAAGATGGAAAGAGTTTACAAGAAACCTTGCAAAGGGACCCACCCGGGGTTCCCTAAAGACCTCTTCTAGGGGAAGAGCTTGTGAAGGATGCTGAAGATGCAAGTCTTTACACAGTGGGAAGTTGGGCTTCCACACAGGCTCTGTGTTCAGGCACTCTTAGCATGTGCTGAGAATTTCCTTCCACAAGCTAAATTCCTTTGCCTTGACAGCAAAGGAGATTGCATCTTCTTTAAAAAATATCAAATAAGTAGTTATAGAAGGGTTTCCATTTCACCATAATTCCAACTTGCTGCAAGCTGATTTCCTTGGACAGACAAGCTTGCAAAGCCCAATGTTGACACAGCCAAGGACTCTTTGAGAAACAGGGACCAGTCCTACATAAAGCCTGTCCAACTTTATTGCATCAATGAATTTTTCTTTGTTAGTCTCCTACACTATCGGTATTATCCCAACCCTAGTCTTCGTTTGTGTTCTTCACAGAGTAAAAACCCAGCAGCAGATGAAGCAAGTTTAGAAGTTGCCCATCTTGTCTTTTTACCACTTGTGAACAGCATGAATAACAAATTCCCAACCTATCAAAATGATAACTGAAAAGGATGACCCAGTCAGGCCAAAGCACAGAAGCCTGGTAACAGTCCAGATTCAAATTCTAGAAATAGTTTCTGTTACCATCGTAGCAACTAGAGCGGTTAAAAAAGTGATTTCTGGAAAAGTACATTTCAGAACCCAGTGTTTGAGTTTCTTTACCATCAGAGGTCCCTTACAGCTTTAAGGTTTGTCACACTAAAGGAAAAGAGAGAACAGCAGGAGTATCTAAACTCGGGGGAAGACAAGACACTTCGCCATTTTTCTATAAATAGTGGATGCAATACAAAAAGCAAGTTAAAGTTTTCTGCAAAGGAGAGCTGCAGTGCACTATGCTGATCTTAAGTAAACTACTCTAATCTTCCAGTCTAATATTTTGATAGAGTGGAATATGTAGATATAAATGCAAAACAAAGAGGAAAATCTGCATGCAACCTATATTCACAATTTGCAATTATTTGTTTGTACTTACAATGTGTCCATCTAGACACATAAATATTGTAAACCGTTATTAATAAGGACATTCAGCTTAGTAATACAATCCATATCACCACCAGAGAAAAATCTTAAAAATCTGGTTAATTATCACTGCCAAAAAGCTGGAGAGAGAAGTGTCTGAAGATGTTTTTGAAGACAAGATAGTCTGTGCTTAAGGGAAGACTAACAAAGAGGGAAAGTCAGCTCCAGAATCAAAGACCCTTCAGGGGAATCCTTATCTTCATTCCATCCTGTTAAAATTATCAGGCTTTTAGCCTTACAGCTCCAGTAGATCACAGATCTTTGAATGAAGTCCTGGCTATGGATTGCTATTTTTTCTCTTCCTCTTAATGATCCCTGTTCAAGAAAGTTGTCTCAAGTCTCCTCACACCACAGGAGCCACACTTACCTCCTGCATTTCTTGTCCAGGGAAACTAAGTTAAGATAGGTTATGACTGGCAAATGTGGGACTTTAAAAATCACAAACAGTTCAGGTGGGCAATCCAGTTTAGAGCTGTGCCATCATTGGCAGTGCTCTGCCAGTACCTGTGCTAGTTTTGCTAAATTGCTTTACTCCAGGAGGAAAAGAGCCATCAGAAGCTGTTCAGAGGCCTTACAGGCACATTGAGCCTGTGCTGACCTGCATGGTCGCTTCTTCCTGGAGTGGCGTGTCCTCAAGTGAGCTGCTGTAATTAGACCACTGTGTTCTCTGCCCTGGTGTCTCTGAGACATCAGACATATGTTTCATGGCTCTTGGTTCTAGGTTTCAGAGAGCATCTTGGACAGAAAGAAAGGCTGGACACTGGTGCACTAGAGGGAGCAGGAGAAAACTTCAGACATATACCACTACCATCTCTCTTCCTACAGATGACGTTATCCTGTTGCCCTTCTAGAAGCAGGAAGGAGACTGGCCTTCTCTCTTGCTGTTCTTTTGGAGGATCTTTTGCTTTTCAGAATAAAACCCAGCAATTCCACTGGGCTGATAATGTAGAGATGGCATATATGAATTTCACAAGGCATTAATAATTATTGCAAATTCAAAGAAGGAAGAAAACTTAAGATGCTATCAGACCCCACATACAGAGCTATTCTACGTAATCTAATTACAACTTAGCATAGTAGTCATTCAGGAGCAATTCCCTATTGCCATCTGGCAATATGTGCTAAAGGCTTAAAGACTTGCATGGTATCTTGTATATAAAGTGCATTTACAAGAGACAGAATGAAAACTGTTTCTTTTCTGTTTCTAGATAGGCACCTCTCTAGAGTCACTAAAAAATCTTATTTGCAAAAAAGAATTCACAAATGTTTTATTATTTATTCAAAGTAGGAACGACATTTCAGCTCTCATTATAGCCATGCATGCTATAAAATCAGTGATCTAAGTCTTTCAAAATTATTTTCAGAACTGTTAAGTTTCACATTTCCCATTTCATTATTTTTATGTCCAAAAGTAAGAAAAAAGAATGGGTTTTTTGTGTCTTTAATTGTCTGTGTTTAGATTTCATGTTTATTTGTAAAGTGAATTGAGAAATCTTAGAAATTCTGTCAAATGTCAAAAATGTGGTTTTGTAGCTTTCATAAGGGAAAACTAATAAACCATAGTTTAAATGTTAAACTCTTTTATACAGCCAGAAGGTTCATGGTTCGTTCATTGCAATCCAACATTTTTTCACATCAGGTGAAAAAACTGTTCCCATGCAGACAAGGGGAGCAACCGTAAAGCAACCTGCTAATTACTGATCTCTCTTACGTTCCTGCTGTGCTAAACTGTCCAGACATGTTGAAGTGAAATTTTTCTGCGATATTCAAGTGACCAGTTCATGGCCCACTGCCGTGGAGTGCAGGAGAAGGGATGAAATGCTTTAGTTTACATGCAACATTTACTAACTGTGTGGGTTTTCCGACATTAAAGAGGGGACAGTGACCCATGCCACCTTTTTCACACTCAAAAGAGCATTGAAAAAACAGTCTTCATAGGCTTACCTCAGGCTTCCCTGGCCCTTAACACCCTCCCCCCAGGGTAGGAGCAGAAAGAGAAAAAAGAAGGGATTTTATGCTCCTTTCTCTTCAACTTTTCAGGCGGTATAAGCAGCATTTAGCAAATTCAGCCTCCAAATGGCTCCAAATGCTCTGAGCTGCAGGGGCTCATCCTTTGTTAGCCTCCCTCTATTTACACGGGATTTACGCAGGCTCTCCACTGAAGAGACCACATGTTTCTGACAGAAAGCACTTCCATTCACACTGCATCAGGCAACAGGATTGTAACCACTGCAGCTTCACGCTGACCTGAGATTAGGGATTTCAGCAACATTGAGATGGTAACAATCTGCTAACTAACGAAAATTATCCATGGAGAACTCTGCTGCATACTCCAGTTAAAACTACCACGCCCAGATAGATTGGGTTACTTAAAGGGGCAATTAAGAACTAGCTACTGTCAAGAATATACACGTCCATCTACAAATAACATACACACAGAGAAAAATACCAGCAGGGGGAAAAAACAAATTAAAAAAAAAAAATTAGACTGCAGCTTGGTTAAAACAATTTCACCCACTGGTTGAAGACATAAAGTGTAAAAACAGACAGATGGACACATATGTAAATGTGGCTGCATTTGTTTCTCTGGAACTGGCAAGTTAGTAATAACAGTATAGTTTAATAATTTATTTTCCATGGTATTTTCACACTGGTTAACTGGGCAGTGGCAACACTTACGTGGAACTTCGGGAGCAGAATAATTCCTTCTATCTAATTGCTTCTGGGGCAAACAAACTGAACTAAGAAACCTCTATTGCTTCTTCCTTCAAGAACTCAGTACTAGAATCCGGTATCAGTCTGGAGATTTTTAAAATTTGGTAATTTTTTAAAATCAATTTGGCCAGTCAGGATTTCTGCACTGAGATTTTTTTTTCCCCCCAGATTTAGTATTGTGTCAGGCTTTTTCAAAATGGATTACACATACACAAGCGCAACAAACGTTGCTGGTTGGAGCTTGTGATTTTTTTGCTCAATAGCTTTTCATGGAGTAAAAGAAAATTGGATGGGAGCACAGGGCCAGAGAGGACCACACAGATCCAGTTTTTGATGAGTTTTATTTTGACATTTTAATTTGGCAAATTATTTTGCTTCTGCAGCAAAGGACAAAATAATTCACTTCAGTAATAGTAACTCCTACATGTATCTGAAAACAACTTAAAAAGTACTAGGTATATTCTGAAGTTCTCCATAGTATATCATAATAAAGCTCTTCTGGGCACTCAATGATTCATTTTTAGTGATCTCTCAAATGCCCTTACCCACAGTTAACACTCAGATTTTATTAAGGAAGAAAGCAGGGACAAATGTCCACTTAAGTCCCAGCTCTCAAATTCAACTCTGCTTGCGCTGCAGTACCTAAAGCTAAAGCTTTTTAAATGTTCTATTCACCTCCCCTGTGTGGCATTTCTGCTAACACAGAGTTCACAATCTTTCAGCCCCAAACACAGAAGGCTGCTATCTTCAAGACATCCAAGGAATGTGCCAGATACTATCATCTCCCTTGCAATACAAAGAACCAGAAAGAGGCAGAGACCAAAAGGAGACCGTGCTGATCAGGTTACTAAAGTCCAGAAAGTCTTTCCCAGAATGCTAAATGTTAATCTTTGAACCAGAAAATGTTATAATTAAGATCCTTGTAGCTGGAGGAAATGCTAGCTGTAGAAGTCAAAGGTACAGCCATTTGAAGTTGTACTTTTTTGCACGTTTATCCTAATCTTGCACCCCTCATGCTGGCACAACTCCCATCAAGCACTTTGTTCTATTCAAGCAAAATTATCATTAATGTCAGTGGCAGTTTTGCCTGAGTAAGAAGTCTAAGACCAGATCCATGTCTTGGTCACAGAGAATTGCAAGCGCTGCACAATTCCAGAGGAGATACACTCATTAAAACATGTGGTTTATGCTGATTTATGATGCTCTTCTATTTAAAAGTGAAACTCACATTGTACCTCACCAGGAAAGTGTTCAATAGACCTTTTTCTACATGGTTTTAACTTCAATTCCCCCCCTCCCCACCTCAGTACAAGCTGGTAAGTGTATTTCCAGTTTTTGGTATCTAGGCCGAAAGAAAGCGTTATTAAAATAGGTTATGTAATCTATATGCTTTGGTAATTACTTTGCAGTGTGAATGTAAATAGCTGTTATTCTGTTTAAATTTTTTCATCCTACTAAACACTGTCACACAAAGTGTCCTTGTGCTGCAGTTTTACAGGCATTCTTTTAAAATCTTTTTAAAATATATTTTTAGAGAAGTATTTTTGGCATTGTCATAGTAATTCTGTTAAGAATACCAGCTGCAGACTGGCTACAGCTGAGGCAACAATAACAAGTCATTAAAGAAATCAGGAGACAAAAAAAATATTTTTCTTTTTCTGAAAGCACATCTCCTTTAAGAGACTGTTTTCCTTTTTTAGTTCTGGGATAATGTTTTTCATTTTCTCAATCTTGTATAAAAGTAAGTATACATTGAAGAACTAGATTTTGTTCTAAGTAGCTTTTTTATTTGTTATGCTATTACTTTTGTCATTAGAATAATATCAAATGTGAGCAAAATAACTAAGTTCAATTAAAATTCTACCTGCAGTTGAAGTAATTAAGTTCAGTTGTACCTCATCAATATTTAACCTTTACTATTTTGCAGTTGTTTATATATAGCAGAATGTGAGAACTTAAAAGTAGATGATGACTAACATCCTGCACCATTCTTCTTCATTAAATCATTAATGTAGTTTGTTTAAGAATAAAAATAACTGGGTTTTTTAAAATGAGAATAGAAATCAGAGCATCTCAATTTTACTTAAAGCTGTTAAAAATAGTTATGAACTGTGAGATATTTTAACATCTTGCAGTTCCCCTTAGACCCTTTGCTGTTTGTCACAACTGCTTGTTCAGGATACAGTGCCTAAAATGATGCCTGCTAGTACAGCAAGAGTCCATGTACTGTCCACGTTAGAAACCTCATTTTTTCAGGGCTGTTTAGTTATTAAGAAAGCACTAGTTGAAATATTACATATAGGTACACATGGATAAGATTTTTTTCATCGTTAAAAAAAAAAGTTAGGACTAGAAATGTAACAGACAGTTATTCCTGAGAGATACTAAGTTAAAAGCTTCAATTACTGAAAAGGACACTTGTTAGGCCACAAGTCCAAAATGCACATTAGTCTGTTTTATGATGTATTAAAGAAAAAATGGAGGATGGCTAAATGCTTAACAAAAAAAAAAAAAAAGATGTTTTATTAGAAAGGTCTCAAAATGAACCATAAAAACTTTTTCTGGTGATAAAAAGTACACAAATGCATGTGTTACACAAAACAAATAAAAGTACTGTCTTGATATGCATTCACAAGCACTTGAACAGTGTAAGAAGAGATGCTTGCTGTGAATGCATAGTTCAGAAAAAAATTTAAAAGTACAAAACAACTCCAAACTTGGCAAGTCTTACATACCATAAGAGCTCCAACACCTATGCACAGTAGGGTGGATTAACCCGCTGGGTGCTGCGGACATATATATGCACCTCTTCCTAAAGTGTTCATTTGGCTGGCAGTCTGGAAAATGCCAGAACGTGAAGGGTTACGTGGGAGCACTGACAGTCGCTCTTGCAGGTTTAACTTAAAGCCTGTACTTTAAATATAGGGTGTTATGTATTTGGAAACACAACTAATACTCTTTTTAAGTGATATGCTGCTTGGCGCTCAAAACTAAGGACTCAGTCAAGGCTTGCTCCCACTAGTGAATCATTCTCCAGATGACAACTGTGTGCTTTGGACCTGCCTGTATTTATTTTTGGGGATACCGTTTTTCAGAAGTCTTTTCCTCCAAGAAACCTTGTAAATGTGAATTGTAAACCACCTATAACTTACGTGCTGTACATACTGGCTGCTTAAAAGCCCTGAAATGTTCCTTTTCTTTGAAGTTCAGTAGATGGACAAAAAGAGCAAGCATAAGGGAGCTGAAGCTCCTAGTTAGTCCCTCATAGATATCTTTATGATATCAGAAAGGCAGACAACCAATTTTTTTTTTTTCTATTGTACTATTTTACTGATTTGTTTCAGGATAATATGATTGAAAAACAAGCAAAAAAGAAGGAATGGCTATGGTAACCTCTCTCTGCAGCCAAACTGTTCCATAAGATGCTTTGGACTGCTTTAAGTTATTGAAAGTATTGACATACACATAATTCTGTAGAAATGGAGGAAAAAGCTTTTGACAAATGTTTCAATGAAGTTGATTTAGAAAATAAGGAAGCATAAGAATAGCAAAACCACAGAGTGCTAAGTTGTTGTAACTCTATTTTTTTAAAAGTTCACAGCACAAAACTCAAAAGCACAGACACCCACTCTAACACCTGATGCATTGCCTTTTTGCTCATAACCTGTAATTTCATTTCAGGCCTTTCACTGTTGCAGAAAGTATTACAAAACACAAATATGCAGTGCCTACAAAATCTTCCTCGAACTGATTTGTGTCCCTGATCTCTTTCTAAGGAAGAGCATCACAAGTTGGGCTCCAGAGAACTTACATCACCCCACTTCCTCCTTCAAAGGAGTTAGCGTTGCTTACATGTAGGGACCCCAAATGAAAAGCTTGGCAAGTTATGAGACTTCCTTCAGGTTCAGATGGGTAAAATGGAGTTTCCCACTGGACCTAGGTTCACCTAGCCAGTCAGTGGGCTGACCTGTCTGCCATAAGATCAAATATAAGCCCCACCAATCAAGTAGCAGTCCAGGCTAAATGTGCTGATGCAACAAATTTCCAGATCTTGATCACACTAGGCAGGGGAGTCATTCTTCTCAGTGATAAAGTCACTGAATGCACTCTTGAGGAGATAAAAAATTAAGAACTGGCTGACTTTGCACCATTTGAGTGAGTAATTCACCACTGACCTAGAACAACAGAATTGTCATGTTCTGACACCAGCTAGGAATGACTGTAGACATGGTCATCTCTGACTCCTTACTGCAAGTCTGTAAGGATGAAACAGGAATAATTTCTGAGCTGGGTGATGGCATCAATCCAGAAAGTACAGTGTTTAAATACATTATGCATTAGAAGAAACTTCACACAGTCTTTCCTTCTCCCCCTCCTCCTAAAATCTTGGTGAAATGATGCCAATGAGAGGGCTTGGTACTGAAAAAAAAAACCCCAAAAAACCCAACAAAACAAATAAAAACCCCACAAAACAAAACAAAAAAACCCCCACCAAATAGGACTTCAGCAATTAAGATTTGTCTCAAAGACATTAACCCTCCTCTTGCAATTTTATAGTTAAGATATTTTTACCTGTGTTTTACTATGTCAGCTTTTAAAACTTAACAGAGATTTATACTGCACATAAGAATTGAGATGCTAATAGCATTGGAGCATTATCTAACACAAGATATTCTATTCTCTTTTTCTGTTATTGGCTCAGTAAGTTACCTTCAGTAAATTTTAAGGAATTTTTTTAACTGCTCAAATAAGCAAGGCACATAGCTTTCAATGAAAGCTGCTTTGAAAGTAATACTTGATATTGGTGTTAGCTCTTATATAAGCAAATATTTTATATTACTACTTTTAAATACAAACATGCCACCACACTCCCGTGCTCATTTGAGCATTATGTTTTTTCAAGTCAGAGCGTGGCTATTGTTTTTTGCTAATTCTTCATTTCAAAGTGTGTATCATAAAGGGAACATCCTGAAATACTCTGTTAGAAGGCAGGTTCTTGGACATAATACTTGTGATCAAAACAGATGTACAAAGATATCTTATTTCTTTTCTCCTTCAGGTAAATAGCAGGATTTCCATTTTTGTTACTAGAAGCAAAAGCGAGTCTTAGCACTGTAATTTCAGCAAAGAGACCAGACAGTTTTTTGTATTTGTGGCTGACCAAAATCCTGAAGTATGAACAGTATTATTATCCTGTCTCTATCTTCCTGCAGCATACATGAGAATTTGTTCTGAGAGACCAGGGGAAAATCAAGGTTTGTCATTTCCTCTTTCTACCTCTGATGAACCCAATGACAAAACACTTTCTGGACCTCACTTCCCCTGCCACACATGCTGTGTTTCTGGTTTTGGGGATTACACACGGAGCAAGCCAGCTTTCCGAGGAAAGAGTGCTCTGAGGGACAAAGATCTGCCTGTGCTGCTGGTCTCTCTGCAGTCAGGACACTTACACACGAGCACCAGCCCGCACATTTGGATGGAGAGTGCCCAGAGAACAGGAAAAAATTATCAGAAAGAGTGCAGGTCTGGGACCATTTTTTCTGAAATGAACACCAGCATTGACAATTCAGTTATGAAGCACTAACAAAACCCCCTTTTCAGCCCTGTTTGTTTCTTGCAAAACAGATTCACCTGGACAATGGCAGGAAAAGAAAAGTTATATCAAGGAGATGAGGCAGCTATCCTTTTCTCCTTGACGGTGCTGCTTTCTGGTACTGATGGTGGCTTTTCTTGTATGTGATAAAGGTTCACTAAATTATGCAAGCCTGGGCCCTGGTTGTTGATGGTTCACAGATTGTACATCCTTAGCAGCACCGACCCATCTATTACTGTGGAATTAGTTGACAATACTACTAGTTGCACCAAAAAAAATAAACTAATTGGTCCCTGAGGATAGCTAGGTGCTTTGGAAGTCTTTTTAATAAAAAGAAAAAAATTATCTCCCATAGTGATTTGCCAGCCTTCCTATACTTTATCCAGCACATAGGGACTTCTAAATTACATACTATAATTGACATAAAATATCTGTCCCATCAGTGAATATCTTTATTAGCATCAAAATCACTCACAAGTAGTGTTCCTCAGTGTTATTAAACAGAACTTGTTCTAGGTGTTGCCTTACTAATTAGTCAGGATGAGCCCGAGGAAGAAAATCTGGGTCATGTTAAATTAATTGGAATGAGCATGAAAATTAGCAGAGCAAACTGCATCAATTTTCTATAGAGAGCCTTTCTTCATGTTGAGAATAAAAATGGATATTATGAGGCATTAACCGAACTGCCTTCTGTGACTGCCAAGAGGTGTGTTACAGTAGCCCAAAAATATCATGCTCACAGATTTTCAGAAGTTAATGAGACATTTCCAGGAATGGTAAATACATGGTATTAAAATGGGTGTGCCTCTTATGGGAAAATGCCAAGTCATTTCATGTTTATTCAGGCATAACAAGCTCCTCAAAATGAGCATAATTTAAGAGGTGAATAGTGCAAAGAGGGCTAACATTCAACTAATTTTCCTTAAGAAAGAAAAGATTAAATTGAACAAAAAATGAATTAAGAGGTTTACAAATCAACAAGTCAACCATCAGATTGCAGCCTCTGCTCAGTATATTCTCATCAGCCCCTGCCATGAAGTTTTCAAAAAATGTCCCGAAGGCAGGGAACAAAGCGAGCAGAACTGATTACAGCCACACTCACCGCCTTGCTGTCTAAACTCTGTTTGGCTTCCTAATGAGCTCACTAAAAACCTAATTCATCTCCCATAACCCTTCTCAGCCCTCCTTGAAATTCACCATTATGGAAATTACAGATGAAACATTTACAGGCTGTGTTCAAATTACTGCTTCTTCAACAGGCAGGTCCCTGACCCTCACAATGAACACAATAGAGGTATGTCCGGCATGAAACCACTTGAGCCGCAGCCTATAGAATAAAGAGGCTCAGGAAGGTTAAGACTTTTTCTCATGGTGACAATGATTTCCACATTAATGCTTTCAGTTCCATGAATATGGGAATTTTGTGAGTTTGACAGTATATCAAATACAAATTGTAATTCAGGAGGGGAGAAATGAGTTGTACTGATGACAAATAGCTGAAATAGGCTAATGTGAATTCCCAGCCTGTTCATGAGGAAACTCCCTCAGTTCCTCATTACATGAAGTCAAAATGATCCTCACGGCACCTAGCCTGTAACTGGAAGATTACTGAATTGATGGATTCTTAGTTTAAAATGCAGCTGTTTTATTCTGCTTTAGTAATTAATTCTTTTTCCAATACCATATTGATTAAGCGTAGACCCTGATAAAGTTCAAACTGAGAAGAATCTCTAGTGACTTCCTTAGTTGCTCCAGAGACTCAATGAAAACTTCCTACAATTCCACCTGCCTCCTCAGAGTGCTGATCCAATGAACAGAACAGTTTTTTTCTCATAAATTAGTTAGGCCATGTGGAGCTGTATTAGCTGATCATTGCTTTTGTCTCTCTACTTGCTGACTTGCTTTTCACTTTTGCTGTCCTTTGTGCTGTCACACACAAAGTCGGAGTGCAGCTGCCATGCTGAACCCAAACCAAGGTAAAGAACAATTCGTACAAACTACATTTTTTTCCCCCCACTTCATACAGCTGCAACTCCCCGAGCAGCATTGCACTCAATAAGGCCTCCTGGGATCCAACTAGCAGAGAAATCTGTGCTGAAGCATGCAGTCGTTCTGTGGGACTAAAGAGTGTTGAGGGGAGGAGGGGGAGTAACCTGTTTTCTTCAAGACTGCTCCATCTTTTGGGATAGAATTTTTGCTCTTTCATTTTTTGCAGTCAAAGATCCTTATATTATCTGGGTTTTTACTTAAAAACACCAAACCGAACCAAAACAACAACAACCTAAAATCCAAAGAACAAACAACACTCCAAACCGCACTCCTAAAACACTACAGCCACTTGAGACAAGAAATCACCACTTCACCTTTAACAAATGGGATGTGGGTTCTTGTTGACTAGCAGTAAGGCCTGGGTGTCCATGGATAACCACTGCACAGCAGCGAATTACAAAGAGCAGCAAAGACCAATTCAATGCTGCTTTTCAGAGAGTCACCTGTGCCAGGGTGAATTCAACAGAGTGTGATAACAGAAAGTTTCTTAGACTACAACTAGTACAGTGGACTTTCTTTTATTGTTACGAAAATGAGAAATACATCAGTCTGAAAACATTTCCAGCACTTTACAATTATTATTTCTTCCTCAGCCTGGCCCAGCCCCTCTCCTTCCCTTTCCTACATCTGAAAAAGAAACAGCTGACACCTTTTGTGTCTGCACACCACAGTTTGAAACTTGGACCTACGTGTCTGAAGGGTAGTGTACTGTTTATACTGGTTTCCACAAGAGTGGTACCAAGTGATTTACAAAAGTAAAGGATCTGAGAGAGTGGCAGGCACATCAGGTACTAGCAAGCCTTCTTCAGGTGCCTTATTAGATAATGAGGCTATTTAAAGGCTAAGGATCTCATCCTAATTTCACAACATCTGAGGCCCTCATTTAACCTCTGCCTTCCCACCAGGACAAAAGCAAGCTGGCTTTCAACATTTCTTCAGGAGAATCTGCTCAGTTTGGGCTCACTCAATTTATATTTGAAGAGCCATGTAACCAGGCAGGTGCAAGGATGGCAGTGGGCCAGAACAGCCCCTGTGGATGGTGGGCCAGGACAGATAACGGCATGCCCCACCCTCAGAGCATTCTTCCTTAGGGTGAAAGGTCACCCCTCACAGATGTCTCCAGCAGACACTCCGTTGTCAAAAGGTTGCATCATGCAATTCATGCAGTTGCTCCTAACAATGCACTGTTCTCATCCAGATACGTAAACACGTTGCCCTTCTAAATAATTTCCTTGTTAAGGACAACATGTTTTTTTACCCCCGGAGTTTTGTTCAGCAAATCGAAAAAGTAAGGAACACTGAGAAAAAAAACCAGTCTGACTCCCCATTGCCAATTCACAGCTTAAAAATTCTATTTTCATTTTCTGTGAGGCTATTCAGCACAAGAAGATGTGTCTGGTTTATTCCCACAAAAGAGAAATAAAACTACCATATCTCAAAATGTCTAACAGTAAAGGATATAGTTTAGAGCCAAAAAAGCGCACATATTTAGTGAAATGGAAGATTGTAAGCTTTTTGTCAGAAAACTTACACAGCCAGAAAAATTCAGTGAAGAAAATTCATTTCAGCTTGATATAACCTATTCCAATTTCTTTCATTTAAAAGTAACGAATATGTACCCTGTGCGGACAAGAGCAAAAAGGAAAATTCCATGTTCCCATATTTTTTACAAATTCATGTTTGCCTGGTGCAGAAAGTTTATTTCTCAGAAACACTTCAGAAATAATAGGTCCTGGTTGCTACAGAAGCTCAGATTTTTAATTTCCAGTGCCTCCAGATAAATAGTATAACAAAGATTTCGTCTTTGTTGAGTACAGTTATTCTAAGGCAGTTTGAAGCTATCACACGTAATGCAACACGAGTAATTTCATTCTAGAATAGATTGAAACAAGCTTTTCAGGATTGTTATCTGTTTATAAATTATATATTTAACAGTAAAGTAAGACAGACATGGCTGGAATGTTACACATGGGGAAACACGATTAGAGATATGCCAAATTGTTCAACCTAATCCCAAGCAATAGAATCTTAAGGGCACTGGGAATTTCTAGAAGAATTAATCATTATATGTTGTAAAAAGCTCAATTAAATACCCTTAGAAACCAAGCAGAGATTCTTTCAGACCTGTCTGCAATATGTAGTCTTCTCAGCTGCAGAATGTTTGCCTCCGAGCATCCCTTCTCTTCTCATTCCTTTAGATACTGAACCTATGGAAAGCACACTTTGAGAAAAAAAAATCTTCAGTGCTTTCATGTCTCATATTTTAAACACTTGGCCATCTTGAATTAATAGGAGTCAATGACGATGCACATTCTTAAAAATGGCTGCAACTTCCTTGGTCTGATCTACGAACTTTAAAGACCTTCATTTTATGAGCTTTCCTCAGGGTAGGTATTTCAATGTTCAAAAAACAGGGTTATGGACTGTTAAGTTAAGCACATGTTCTGCATCAACATTTTAGTTTCAGCAGGTTATTTGGTGCCAAGTTTGCCAGTCAGTATCATCAATTCGAAATATGTGCTTGTTTGTTTTTAACAGGTGTTTTGAGAACAGCACAGGACAGGAGAAAAGCAGTGTTAATATATTCATTTGGTATTTATCCTTAATTCTGAAAATCCCCTTCCGTTTGAAATATGACAAAATTTCAGGTGTTTAAGACACATAGAGATGGAGCTGAAAAGGAGTGCAAATAAGTACTTCTGTTACTTTATCAGCCTGATAATTTGTTCACTCATTTCTAATAAACATTTTTTCTCATCTAGTAATCACAGACCTGGGTTTACACATGGTATAACCCATCTATTTATAGAAAATTAGCTTTTATTGTGCAACTGATGTTAGCTGTAGACGAAAAAAGTAAGACTGAAGGTAAAAATCCAGTACCCTTTAGATAATGAAACATAACCATGGACATTAACCCAGTCTGTTCTTCTGAAGATCATTTGTCAGAATTTGCATCACAGGACAAAGAGGCAGGAGAAATTAGTCTAAAACCAAAACTGGCTTATCCACATCAGCCGTGCCACAGAACCAAAATAATAGCTTGCTCTTAAAAACTGAGTAACAGCAAAACACAACAATAAGATTTACACATGCACCACTGTCACATTTGTGGGTCAGTTGAGATGGTGCATCACAATTTCACAAAATACACACACACATATACACATATCTTGCAGGTGTTATCTCAGACTTGGTCTGCTGAGAAGCCAAGTGAATCCCCACAGCGACATTTGAAGGTTTAAAAGCTCAAGTTTTTGTTTCTAAATGCCTATGAAAACATTGCCTATGCTCAGAGGCCTTTTAAAACAAAACCAAAGCTTTTAAAGCTTCAAAAGTGGTCATGGGAATTTGCTCATCAGGAGGGAATCCTAAATGAAGGCCAAGATTCAGTGGATTCCCCTTGATATGAGAAAAGCCATAGCCTGTCTGCAGTCCTACAGTTTCTTGCAACAGATGTGGGCTGATTCAAGCAAAACATGATAAACCTTTGTTCATGCTTTACATTTTACAAAATCAACTTTTAAAAGGTTTAAGTCCCACTATTCTTTGCTATTCTATTAAAACCCCCCTAAAAAACAACACTCCTCCCTCAAACCTACCAAACAAAGACTACAACACTACCAAAAATCACCTATACAAAAAAAACCCCAACCTTCATGGATACTTAATGCAACTATGAGACCACCTTCCAAAGTCATTAACCTAAATTAAAAAAAAAAGGAGGAGGGTGGAAGCTAAGCTCAGAATTTCTAACTTTATAACCATTAATACTTACAGGACAGGAATGAAACTGACTGTTGCTTTTTAATATATGAGAGATGATTTAAAGAAGGCAATATTCTAATGTGTTAAAGGGCTAAACTACTTTGAAAAACTTTTTTATTTTTAAAAGCCAATGTTTCCTATCTATGACATTCTTAAAAAACAAACAAAAAAAAAAAAGCAGTTCCTAACAAGTTGTTTAAAGGACTGTTATAAAAAGGCAGCTAGAAAGCAAAATTTGAGTGGATGAAGCCTGCCAACTCATAAATAGCATAAGAAGCCTGGTGTAAATGAAGTATTTCTTCTGAAAGTGCAAGATACAGCTTTTACTCACTTTTAAGGTAAAGCACACAAGTAAAAAAACCCATGATTTCACCTGAATTTAACAGCAACGTTCCTGCCAACAGACCTTCTCCCTTTTCTTTTGGATGTAATTACCTCGTTTTGCTCACAGAGGTTACACCTTGCTCCATTGAAATAAGAGAGACAACTGACAAACAGCTAATGAGCATGGAGAAGGCATAAGGGCAGAGGATATTATGTTGGGGTTTTTTTTTACATTCAAAAACAATATCCTTCTCAAATAATCTAAAATAAAATTAATCATGCTATAACAAACAGCTGTTTGATGGAAGACTGGAACAGAGGACCAATGCATGGATTCTCCACTGGACATCTGGCCATGAGTGAGTAAATCCTGCTCATTACAGCCATAGTACAGGACCCTTTACATCCAAGAGTACCACAGTGGCAAGCAAAGCAGGTCCCAGTGGATGGTTTGAGGGCTTGCCTCGGCTGCAGGGTGCTCTTTGCATGGTTTACAAATTACATGCTCAGTCTCTTAAGAATAACTGAACCTTACAAGGAAATTCTCTAAGGAAGCATGTAAAATGTTTATATGTGAATAAACAAGGAAAAAAAACCCCCACACTCACACCTACTACAAGCATGAGCAGCTCCTCCGAGCTCGCGTAAGACAGTCATGAAAGTAGCATGAGAAACAAACTCAAATCTGTACTCACTGATTATATGAAGACAAATTATATAGAGATATTTTTTTGCCACACAAGCACACTAAGATTGAATCAATTCTGCCTTCAGATGTACAGACTGTGCTCCCACCAACTCCCACTGAAGTCAGAATTTGACCTATTGTGTACTTTACATTCACATCAATGAAGCTACTAAGAATGCAGAAAATTGCTTTAGAAAGATGTAAAATTCTTTACTAGTTCTAAAATAAAAGGACAGCTTATTTCTTTTAAACAAACCAGATTGATAGCCATTTGGAAGAGCTTAAGGGAGGATTAATTGGCATACAGTAAACCTGAATTCTGACAGTGTGGACTTCTAGCTAAAATGACATTCTCTGGTGGTCTTAGGGCTGTAAGATTAGTTTACAAGAAAGTAGAGAGGGGTTTGAAACCAAACCCTGAATGTCAGTGATGAATTACCAGATCAGAAAGGCCTGCCCAAATTCAGATTCAGAAGGGAAAACAAAATAACAAAAAAGGGGCAAATTTGTAGCTAAGGCTGAGTTATAGATTAATAGCATGAATGAAAGATCTTTAAAACAAAAAAAAGAAATCAATAAAGCCCTTCTTTCATAAAACCTTGCTCATACACAGAACTTTATCTGAAACTATGCTCAGAGCTGGGAATATGAACTGCTAATAACATTTAACTCAGGGAAATAATTAGGATAGCCAATTCACAAATAAATGAAAGTGTTTCATCTATCATTGCAGATATGAACCACAGAAGATTTTCTTGAAATAGATAAGGTAGGATGAGTTTCATTTTTCTGAGAGAAGAAAGGAGAAACCAGGAGCACATAGAGTGTAAGATACATAGTATCAACTATGTCTAAAGTAAGTTTGTGAACTTAAGAGAATTTTCCTTTAAATTGAAAGATTGCCCCTTAAAACTAAAAGAAAACTGTAAAATCAGTAAGTAATTCAAATCTAAGAAATATTCTACACTAAGATGATGCTCTTTATTATGTCTTTAAAACTGGAAAACTACATTGTTACTTCTCTCTTGGATGAAGTATGAGCATTGCAGTAGTTTTTTTCTTTTTAAGATCCTTTCACAAGCAAAGGACAGAACATACAGAATTGTACGGGATAGTACGGGATAGTAGCCTGATAGATCAGCCTATCCCCAATTCCCTAAAATGAAATATATCTACATGCATTAAGCATTTTGGTAACCTCTAAATCAAAACTTAATTTTGTAATACTATAAACTTATGGAATTTACCTTTATACACAAAATGGATAAAAGACTGCTGACTAAATATGTCTAATAAAATGAAGCATTAATTAAGTTTAACACTTTTCATCTAGAAATATGTGTCTAAATTTACCACTGAAAAAAAAAATATATGAACCAGAAATATTTTCTTACTCAAATACGTTTTCACATTGTGACAGATGTTTTGCACAAAATATGCTGTATCTGAATACACAAAATGAATCTTAGGTGAAATCAGAAGCACATGAAATCTAATCAAAAGTCTAATAAGCTAAAGTAGAAAAAAAACAACTTTAAGGAAAATATTTGTAGCTTTTCTTAGAGCAAAAGTGTCAATTGAAAACAAATCCTACAAAGGCTGAGGTGGTCAACATTAACCCCACTGTGGGCCTCTTGATTTCAGTCACAGGACTTGCAATATGCAGAGTAACACAAAGTAACAGCCTTTGCCAGACTGAGGTCTTACTTCAGCTGCAGCAGGCACTTCTGAAAATGCAAAGTCTATACTGAAATATACATAGGACTTTTACTCCTTCGTCATTTCTCGCCTAAAAAATATTTGCCCTCTCCATAATGCTAATTATTACATTAAAATCTTTAAAGTGTCAGATTATAGTTTGGACTTCATCTTAATACTGAGAAATAAAAATAAATGGCATTAATGAAGAAATAATATGAAGGTGACAGCCTTTGGCTGTAGAGAACACACAGAGCTCTAATAATTTTCTCAAGGCAGAGAGTTGACAGTTACACTCATTGGGTTTTACATGTCCTATAGCCTGAGTATTTTTCATTCAAAACAGCTTTATTAACAATCTGAGAGCACTGAAAAACAAGAATAAAGAATCCTGCCATAAAAACTGATATCCTTATTTTTTACTTTTTTCAATAATTTTCTTTATATAAAACATTAGCAAAGAAAAATAATGTTTGGGCATGAGGTGGATGCACAGCACACATGGTTGTATTAAACCAGAGAATTATGTGCCCAGCTGAATGGAAGTCCATGAGCACCAAGCAATATAATCAAGTCAAAATTACTGTTGTCTCAATGAAGCACTTGGGATACTGTTTGAGCACCAAGACCTCAATATGTTAGGTACTGTATAAATAAAGCACAAGGACAACCCCTATCGCTTTATTTTTTATTTTTTTTTTACTGGCAGAAGCCCAATGTACCTCCATTGATTTCAGATGTATTAGGAAGGAGGGGCCTGATCCAAAGCTCACTGAAGTCAACCAAAGTCTCTTTCTGTTGATTTAACAGGCTTTGGATTAGTCCCTAAATAAGAACAGATTTTGGCTCAGCTAAAGGATTTCACTTAAGCCCTCTGCTTGTTCAAGCATCTAGTAGGAGCTAAGAGAACACTGCAGTCCTTCTGAGTAGGAGGCTGTGCTCATTCCAAACTATCCCCTTTAACAGATGTACAGGGTCAGGAGTCCCACGAAATGGAGAACCGTCAGTAAGTGGTAAATCTGAGGTGCGAGGAATTAGGAAGGAAACTTCAAGCTGAAAAATTTTGATTTGTGCTATTTGTGCAATGTTCCATCCTCTTTAGGCAGGAGTGTAAAATTAGAGAGGGAGTTCATGTGAGTTTCCCAATTTTACGCTCGTAAATTATTTAAAACCTTAGCACCAAGTCCTGCAATAAAATTATATGTGTATTTGCCATATTCCCTCTTCTGAATGAGGGCCGCCTTTAGTCAAGGTATGACCAACTTGCAGCTGTACGTGGAGAGGCCCAAGGAAAATTTAAACATATGTAATTGCTTAAACAAGTGTCGTCACAGTAAGCTGGTGGGCATAATGCAAGATTATAAGGAAAAGTGCACTCTCTACTTATTTAAGAATTAAATGCCAGGGTTGTCAAAAAATTTCATGGTACAAATCACATATTAATGGAGAATTTGCTGAATTCCCCTGTCTCGCTTTCATGGCTGCTCCACCAATCCTTGTCAGTTATAGCAAATGCTTTGTTTACACAAAAAAACAGAAGACCCCACTCCTAGCCTGTGCATGAGGAATGTATGGTGCCAAGGGTGTACAAAGGTAACCATCCATAAAATAATTTGAGCTCATTCCATGAATTATGAGGCCAGCAGTTTAGGACAGCACTCGGTGCAAGTTTGAGCATCTGGAGTTAGCAATGGACTTCAGCCTCTGAGCAGCTGGGAAGTCAGTGAAGCAAGGGGAAACCACTTTGTCTTGCTCTTTCCTGGGCTCACTGACCCGGTTGTAGGTAGGAATAGGGTCACCAGAGCCATTTTGCCAACTCTGCCACGAGACAATTTCCCTGTGTTAGCTCCTTATGCCAGGGTAAAGACAGCTTCACAAATAACATAAAACCAGACAGGCTTTGGGGCTGTCACTTATAAACCACCCATATGTATCAATAGAAAACAAAGACTCATTTACTTTCTCCAACTCCACATCTACCTGAATTAATATATTGAGTACAACCAATCAGAAACAGTCAAATTCCTTTAAGTTAAGTTTGCATTTACTGCAAAGCTTTAATCTCTCCAACAGAGAAATTTTCAAAACTGTTGGCATTTCAAGAAATTAACTGAACTGAAAGCACAAATTAATTTTTCTCTGAAGCTCAATTTAACATATAAAATCCACCAGAGGACAAAAATGTTTCAAAACTTTGTCGTAAAAATATAAAAAAGCTAGTGCTTATTAACGATTGTCCTCTAGAATGTAGGGTATGATGAAATTTTGTTCCAAAATATATTAGGAAGTATTAGAACTTTTTGGCTTTTTGTAGATCCTAGATATTTAATGGCAGTAGTTCCTATGGAAATTATAAAAAAACTAATAGTTTTTGTTTTTTAAGATGAGAGCCACACTCTGTTTTCAATCATTGGGATGCATTTGACCCAATCTTTGCACATCTCAAAGCAGTACTACCCCTGTTCTTGCTACTGATTCCATTCAAGAAGGATCAAGATCTTATGGGAATAATGCCTTTTTCTTCTCTCCGCTGAGAAGGAACAACTGCTTTTAACTGACTCACACTGCCTTCCTTCAAACCTTCTCTGGACAGTCCTCCACTTATTCATGAACAAAAGACAGATCTTTCATGAGTACTGTAATTGTGATCAAGACACCTGGTTGGTGCACTTTAAGATGTTATTCTTAGGTTCTGTAGAAAGCCAAGCTACTAAATCTAGATTGGTGTGCTTAAGACTAAAGATGGTAATAAACAACTGTAAAACAGTAACACAAAATGGTTATCAATTCCCCCTCAAACAGATAAGATGTATTTCATAATTAACAAAAACCATCTAAATAGGAAGCAGACTGTTCATGATAGTGCTGCCATCTCTGATGCCCTAAGCTTTAATTCTTACCCACCACTGCCTTTGCATCTGCTGAAAACTCACAAGCAACAAAGCAGGGGGTATACTACATCTTCTCATGCCAGGATGAGAAAAATCAATGTCCACGTTTAAAAGACAGAGCTATTGATGTGCAAGGTCACTAAGCATCACAACCCGTTCTATAGCTCTAGAGTACTAAGGAATTCCTAAAGAATTAAAAAAAAAAAACAACAGTGCATTTTATAATCTTGTTTAAAACCAACATTACCTTTGAGTCCCTAGGAGCTAAATATAGAATCCAAGTTTTCCTCGGTCTACAATTTCTATGCTTGTTCAGGGGGAGAGAAACAAAGCCACTAAATAAGGAATACCCATATATAGTGATACAATGATTTTTCAAACATTGGAAACACCACATTAGACTTTTCATCTTTATGGAAATGTCACTAAAGAAGTGGTGATGTGATCCATGCCAACCTTTTTTTACTACTTCATAAGCCTCGTTCATTAAAAACAAAGTTATAATACAACTCCAGTGCCTCCAGTGCCCATTACACAGATGGGGAAGAACACATGTCAGAGAGGGCAGGTAACTTATACAAGGTCCCCTCTAGATTCAGTTCTGCAGTTAGCTGCTCCTGGGTAGACAGACACACCTTTACCTCATGAAAGGCTGAGAAGCTCTGGGGAGCCCACCAAAGTAACAGATGTCTTCCCAGTGACTATACTTGTTATTTGGGTAATGCCTGCGAGTAGTGGGTAATTAAGGTGGACGTCACTGTTCCCCTGTGTTATCCTCTCTTTATGACTACACTGCTTTTTTTATAGCTCACATAACTCCAGAAAGGTGCAAGTCCAAATTTCTACATGTGTTTTCAGGTGTACTTTGTTATTCTTGTAAACATTTTTAAATACTATTTTATATTTACTGCATGCACAAATACTTTCACAAGCCAGTAAAAACCACTGGTTAAAATGGCAACCATTTATTTGAAGGTGATATCCTAAAACATATAGACATTCATCTGATTTTAAAAATCCTCAGCTTATCATGACTTACATGGAGATGGCTTGATTTTTTAGTGAATGAAAAACCTATCTGAATTATACAATAACTTAAGCGAATAGGAGGGTAGAAAATAGGAGAAATTACTCACTTTAGCCTATATAAATCTTCCTGCAGCCTCAGCTCTTACTTTAACAACCTGTAGTATCTGTTACTAGAAATTATACTAAGAAAGTATATTTAGACACCAGATTTAGGTTTATTCATACCCTGAAATCAGTTACTTAAATGAGAAGTGATTTTATAAATGAAAAACAACATTTTACAGTAATTCAAAATCAGAATGGTTTGAAAATTCAGAACTGTAAACAAATGCGTCAAATCACATTAAGAGTTAGATAAACACAGCTGTCAAATCTTCCTCACCTGTCCTACTTCCCCTGCTATACAGATATAAAAGCTGCTCAGAAACTGTAAGAATAGCAGAGTGGTTAGCACTCCTCTTCTCAGGCAAAAAGACAAGGCATTAAGACAAAAGGCCAGCATACTAGAATGTGTGCTGCCATAATGCAGTGTTTGATGCTCTAGAGGGCCTCCAACAAGTACTGCACAGCAAAAAAATCAATTGAAAATCAGCATGATAACAGAGCATGAGTTGCCCTGTAATAGCCTTAAGCCCCACAAGGCTACCAGGGTCCCTTTCATTCAGCAGGCTGCCCTGAGCTGGGTCAGCCTGCCCTCCCACCCCGAGCACCCTGGATAGGTCAGCGCCCCATGGCTTTCACCTTCATTCTGGTTCTGGTAGAGCTAATTTTCTTCACAGCGGCTATTATGGGGCCACGTTTTCGATTTGTGCTGGATACAGTGTTGATAACACAGGGGTGGGGTTTTTCTGTTGCTGAGCAGCACTTGCACAGTGTCACCAGTGCAGAGGCTGGAGTGCACAACAACTTGGGAGGACACACACCTGGAATAGGTGACCCCAGCTCACCAAAAGGATATCCCCACACCATATGGTGTATTGCTCAGCATATAGAGCTGTGGAAAAGAGAAAGGGAAGATGCTCAGAGTGATGTAATTGTTGCCCCAAGTCACTCTTACGCATGATGGAGCCCTGCTTCCCTTGAAATGGCTGAACACCTGTCTGCTGAGGGGAAGAACTGAATGAATTCCTTGTTTTGTTTTACCTAATTACATTGTCTTTATCTCAACCCATGAGATTTTCTCACTTTTACCCTTCAGATTCTCTCCCCCATCTCACTGGCAGGGGGGAATGGACAGGTGACTGTGTGGGGCTGAGCTGGCAGCTGGGGCTAAACCACAACCACCTTGCACAGTAAGGGAAACTGACAGTGGTTCTTTTAAACTTTTGAAAGTGGAATTTTATTTTTCTTGGCATAAATTTGAAAGCTTTCAGCCCTCTCTCTCTCTTTTTTTTTTTTTTCTTAAATAAATGTCTCCTCTAAGTAAACCTGATTTTGGACCGTAAACACCCTCAGCATTAAACAGATCAATCCTATGGCTGAAGTTACAGAAGTGATTCCTCTGTCATGTTTGACAAAGTACAATTCCTGTTGTACAAGAGAAAGAAATACTGCTCAATTCCATGCAAATTGTTATGCATGCAACAAAATGGGCCTACAAATATTTCACTCATATGGTAGGTTTAATTTCAATATTTCTTTAATTACTTTCCAACAATGTCTGGTTTCTGTTGAATTTACGCTAGTACTTGGCATTTGATGCAACCCCAAAAAGATAAGATACATATGTCCCCTCTTCACAGTCTTGGCATTTTTACCTTAACTCAGGCATTGAAGGGATTAGTTTGAAAAATTACCTTGCTGATTAGATGGGTTTTCTGGTAAATATATTGCATTAATCCTTACGTTCTGAATATGACATAAGGTATACAAACCTTCCGTCTGACTCAATAGCAACGTATCATAGCTTAAGGAGGACATGTATGCTGATCTCTGCGAGCAAAGAAAGAGCTAATTGGGAGTTAGATTCAGTGTGATTATCAGCCTGTTTATGATAAGGGAGTACTCTTCTGAATAGCACTGTAAATTCATTCCCTGATTGTGGTGTTAACCACAGCTCACCCCTCCCCCCCCTTGCCTTTTTTTTATTTGGTTAGAAGGGGCTTTAAACTATTTTAAGCAGATGACAGTGTCATGCTTTGATTTTCGTCCATCTTAAAAAATAAATCAGCTACACGAGCCTGATGTCAAATTTCACTTTCTAATCAGAGAAAGGTACATTTTAAGTGTTTACTATAAGAACACATTTGGGTAATTTTTCCCCATGTCATTATGAACATTAGACTGACCCAATTAATATGAGATGTTTCTATGCTGCTGGAACAGACCGTGTTACAGAAAGAGCCATTTGCACAACCTGTTCATGATTATGGGCCATAAGGACACAAAGATGGCATAGACATTTGTGGACCATCTGAATTCTTACAGAGGAACAGGGAAGACGAAAAAAATTTTTGTTAGCTGACTGTTGTGGGTCATGTTTTTTAATCCAGAGTATTGGACATGTAACACAGCAACAAGAGCTGATCATTTTGTTTAATCACCTTTTGGATCTGGGCCAGATGGTCTCTATTGAGAGCGCTGCAAACAGAGAGAGATGAACTGCGTCTAACATGCCACTAGAGCTTTCCCGTAAATGTCTGAGAACTGAATCCAACAAGAATTTAGTCTCAGAGCAGAAAGGGATACATTTAAAAACTATGTGCATTAACTATACTTTTCCCCACAGAATCCTCACTTGGCATGAATAATTTACCCTCTCTTATGCTAATGGGATCATGAAAGTATCCCTGTGTCTTTAGTGCAGCTATTCTCAGCTTTCAGTAATTACCCCACCCAGTGAAAATAACATGGCTCCTGCAGCTGAGCGGCCTACCAGTACCTGGCAATTACCGAGAGCATGGCTGACAGAGGAGCGGCCCAGGCCGGGACACACAGCCTCCGCCAGCCTGAGGAGCAGCCTGAAAAATTAAAAGCCTTCCACTGTGAACATTTCCGTAGTTGCTTAGGATCAACGTGGAGCGAGCAGCTCCTGCAAGGGCATTTTTATTTTTTAAGAATGACGCAGAGTATTCCAATGTGCTGTTCAGGCATCCCCATATTGAGAATAGAAACATTTCTTGGTCATCAACAGTTAAAATAAAGCTTATAGGTTGGGGTTTTTTAAAATAAGAGCTGTCTTGATAAACAAGAGGGAGAGAATTAAAACGTCAATTAATGAGTGTCCTTCGGTATCTGACAATTTTATCTGCTACAGAAAGGAAACCCTGTAGTATTTCATTAATGAAAAGTTTTTATAAAACAATTACAAAGAACTAGGCTTTGACCTCTGTCCATAGCACTCCATGTTAGGTAGTTCACTATGTAAAAATTATCAGGCTAAAACATCTGGGAAAGAAAGCTATGAAACAGCAGGGAACGTGGCTGGTTTATTGTTTATCTTTTGTTTATGAGGCAGTATTCAAGTTTAATTACTACTCTAAATTAAACTCTAACAGGCATCAGGAGACATCCCTTTACACAACTATGTTAAAAAAAAATCCAGAGATTCCAACACTAGATCTTTCAAATAAATTGGTATGTACAGGAAGAAATTAGTCTGTAACAACACAGGAAGATATTTAAGCACTTAATACTGTATATTTGAATGTGTTGCATTTTGAAGCCATTAATATTGTAACAAACACACAATTATATTTTAGTGAATGGAATGTTATCTAGCATTTGGAGGCAAATTGGGTTAGGCTGAATAGGATCTGAGGTGGAAGGAATGGCCTTAGGAAGAACCCTACCTTTGTATTTTGAAATATAAATACATAAATAAATATATATACACACATATACACATACATATATTTAAAAATACCCAGAAACATGAAATCAGAGACAAACCTCTCCACAGTAACAAACTCTAAAGTAAAATCATGTTGTTTTTTTCTCTGAACATTAACATACAAAAGTGGAGGAAAGAGCTCACTATGTTTACTGTAACAGTAAATGACCAGTTTTGACCAGTTTTAGATGAACTTAGCTGTAGGAAAAAATAAAAGTTGAAAGCAACTAGCAAAAGATTATTCCAGATGGCATCTGTCATATTGTATTTAGGGTTATTTTAAAGAGATTATTGCCACTATGAAAACATTCCATTGACAGAATTTTACTAGGCTGCTTTTGAAACCTCAGCAAAACATACTACAAATATGGAAGTAAGTGTGTATGTAGATTTTTTATCTACATCTAAATATACAAACCTACATGGATTAAAAGGTAAGAGTGAGGTAACTTGAATACAAGTATAATGTTTTAAACACCACACACACACTCTCTAAGATGTAATTTAATAAAAGGTAAGGAATCTGCAGTTGCTACCAGCCTGATTATTAGAAAACTGTACAGTGAAGTGAAAATTCACTATGAAATTTTAATGCTATTTATTGAACATTGGGTAGGGACACACATCTTTTCTGCAGTTATTGTTTAATTGCTGGAGTCAGCAAACATTTATTTTTTTCATGCAATAGACAGAAATAAAAGAAAGGATGGGAGGATATCAAAATTTGACTATATTTAGCTAAGCTAGTTCTGGCATGATCATGGTTAATGTGCCTGTGGTGTGCAGTGTGAGCTCAGCAGTTACTGGGCCAACTGTCTCAGTATTTCTGGGAATTCTGCCTATTCACAGTGCAGGGATTGTTCAATTGCTGCAAAATGTACAAAATGAATTTTACAAAAATGAATTGTAAGGAAGGCCCCATTACAACGATTTTACAGCAAAGATGTCAACATCAATTTTTCTTTCATGCATAGCTAATGATTAAAACAACATATTCCATTTGCCTAAGAATTTATTTCTTATTGGCACATCAAAATATTGAAATCAAAGTTATCTTTACCCTTATTACTCATTGCTGCTGAACCCACACCATTGTTCAAATCATGAAAAAATAAAGCAAACTTGGCAAGAAATACTTAAAACAAAGGCTCATCAATATTCTCCAATTTGTCAACATCTCAATTACAGCAATGGAAAAAATGTAAATTTCATGTGCTTTGAACACTAAGGGGTCTATTCTTCTGTCAGTGCACATGCGTAACTCCCATCACCGTTAATGGGAATTACTCATACATATCAACACGAGGATGGGCCCCTCAAACTTGAAAGAAAAAGATGAATTAATAAGGGCTACTCGCTTCCTGTATCTTCCTCAGTTGAAAAAAGTCATTGTTCTTTGAGAGTTTTTCATACTTCATACAGTTCACCTCTATGAGAGCTGTGCCTTCTGAAATAATGCATCTCCAGTGAAGCATTATTTATTAGCAAGTTTGGTTTTTCAGTCTGGATGTTCGAGGCTGCCTTTCAGGAATTTCCTTTCTTACAGAAGGCAGCTCTCTTCCAATAAAACCATACCCTATCCCTTTATAGGTAAAAACACAAAGGAATAAAAATATGTTCTGAATCCTTATGATGAATATGCATACTAGCTTCAGCAGGCTTACCATACTTACAGAACTAGGAAAAAGAAGTTGTAGCATTAGCTTTTGGATTAGCTTCCAAGGACTTTGCATGAATATATTATTTTTTAATTGTTGCTAACATCAACATATCCCTCTCCTTTTTCTAACTACTGGAGTTTAGTTCTAAGCTTTGTGTAGTGTCAGTAGACTTTCTAATATTAAAATAGACCTTTGGGCTTTATCACCTAGACCTGTAAAAAATTTGATTTACATGCTATCTTTATTACAGGATGGTATATACTGAATAAAATACTAAATAATACTAATTAATTTTTCCAACAAGCATCAGTCCAGGGAGTTAACCTGTGATGGATGCTTCATTTCAGCTAATATCTTAGTTGACTTTGTCCTGAACCAGATTATGGAGTCTTCGCCACAGAAAGCTATCATGGACAGACATCAAGCTGGCACAGAAGTGCTTCTAAACTACTTTGAGATTTGCCCTAGAGAGTAGCCTCAGATATTATTTATAAAGTGGCAGATCATTCAGCACAAGTAGTTACATAAAAAAAAATCAAGCCTAAAAAGCCACACAATAATGAACTACTCGCTCACATGTATAAAGCAAAGTAGATGTGATACTCATTTATATTTTTACTGCTCTATAACCTATCAGAATTTTTTAATCTCTGGCTCCTTACTTAGGGTCAAGTTTGTCACCCCAGGTATAATCCTAAAAAGATGCTGAACTTCCAGAAAGATCCTGAGGGATCCTGAAGACAGCCTCCATCTGACTTGGATGGATCAGGCCCTTTGAGTGAGTGAACTATGAATATGACAGATCAGGTATACAATCCTGCTATCATAAAATATGAAACTGAAATTATTCCCTGATGCTCTCCTGTAGACCACATGTTTTTAAACCTTAAAAAGATTTATTTCCCATTTTTCATGCATAATCTGCCATATTCATTATTTGCAGTATCCCATAAAGAAATTAAATAGGAATTAAAGTCTGGGAGCATCATATCCATCACTGTGATACAAACTGATGCCAAATTCTAGAAGTCATTTAGTCTTTTATGTAAAGGCAGTGGCTGTTTTCACTTTGTTTCACAAAGAATAAAGAAAACACAATACCCCAGAAGACTTTCAGATGTGTTTTTTCCTCTCCAAAGAAAAGGGTGGATGATAAAGCTACACACACCTTTTAATCTTCCACTTAGACTTTTTACACATATATTCCTTGGCAAAAACCCCAGGGTCTTCTCTTTCCCCTCGCTTTCTCTCACCCCCTTTCCTGCCATCTCCCTTGCTATAACTCAGCTAACCCAACAGAACCAGTCAGTTTTAAATTTCAGTTGGGACCCCGGTGACCTGTTAATGAATCTACAGAGAGGAGAAAAACTCACAGTGTTGAGTTATGCCTGGTGTTGCTAGCTGACTTGGAGTCAGAAATGCTTGAAGCGTTAACGTAATTGCAAGAATGTGAAAAATGAAGCGTTGAGCTCCTGAGCAAAGCGAAAGGTCAAAGCAAGCCCTACACAAAACAAGTCTCTGGAAGATGGCCTCATTAGACCATTAAATCAGCTTCTCCTTTTTCTCCTTTGTAAGATGTTTAGAGTGTTTTATTTTTATTATTGGATACATTTAACTCTTTCCAGGACAGGGGGAAAGTAGATTGGACCTACTACATAATTACTAATCTTTAAAATAGTATTATACAGCATTGATTTGCATTTGTGGATCTGAACTGGGATAAAGTCAATAAGTGCTTGGTGGATTACAGATCACTACTACTTTGGTTTGCCAGATGATCAATATGTTGTGTAGCTTAGTTTTCTGTTGAACAAGTGAGGTGACATGCTAAGAACAACATAGACACTCACCACTAATAAAATTAGGATAATCTTTCAACATTTACTGCCTGAAGGCCCTTTGCTTAACTCTTCCAATGCCAGCATGTTTCTAATAATACCAAACACAGACTAGATTAACCCTTTTGATGCCAAAGGGCAGCCATGCACTGTAGTGGAGAGACTGTCCTGCACTACAGGAGGTTTGAATTGGGTTCAAACTGTAAGAATTATGAATGGATTCTTCCAGGTAATAAATAGATCTACCTCATGCAGAGAAAGTCTGCAAAAAACAGTCATCACTCACCCAAATCCTTTCCATCTCCTCTCTCCCCAAAATATAATAAAATAAAATTAAAATAAAATAATAATAAAGAAAAAATTACAGGATCCACACCATACATTCAAGGCAAAAGCAGAGACACCTGGAAAGAGTACTCTCAAAAGCCAGAAGAGATTGACTCTAGATGAATCAATCTCTGCTGCCACCAGGCATTAGTGGAGAAGACTGTAAGTTGCTGATGTAACCCAAGACTCTCTAATGAGCTCCCATTTCCAAGAAATCCTTTGGGGCAAGTGGAATACTTGAAGCAGCATTTGTGGAAGCTCTTGACAAAACTGCAGGGAAACCACGTTGACCCAAGTAACTGCACTGGAATAGCTCAAGAGGGCAGCTATCCTTCTTGGCATTGTCTGTGACCAGCTCACTGCTGGCTCAGGAATTATAAAGTAAATTCTGCCCCCCTGAAGGAAATCTGCCAAAGGAAAATTCAAGACAGACCTCACTCTCTTTACTCTTTCCCAGGACTGAGAGGGTGAGAGCAATCCAGAGCCATCTCCAATGAGAATTCTGCTGGTGCTGTAGATCTTTCGGCTGCCAGCAGCAGAATGGAATGCTGATTTGCCACTGGATGTCAGCTTCCCTTTAGAAGGCCCAGACGAGCACAGAGGGAAACATACTAGCAATGTTTTACCCTGCTAGACTGGACAGCACTAGTGACTGATTTGACCCCTCAGCGGTTGTTCCTCTTCCGTAGAAATGAATAACGGGTTTGTTGAAATCATATATATTAGCAGAAACCTGTTTCTAAAGGAAAGTGGTGTAGTAGTCATCAACTGCTTTTTCTAATGCTTAGCAATATTTCCCAAGCACCCAGTTACATGACAAGGGATCAGAGACTATGAAATGCAAGATCCCTGGATGGAAGCATGGCTCAATGAAGGAACTTTTCTACTTTCTAAGGAGTTCCTGGGGCAGAGTGGCGATACAGCTGTGAGGAAACTTTCTCCCTAGGGATGAAGATGGCAGACTAATCAAAAGAATAATTTTTAAGCAGGCAAATCATCTGCTATACCAAGCACTCTATCTACAATATACCACATAAACATTTGACCAACAGTATCCTGGCCCATGGCCAGCCAATAGGCATAACACCAATATGCTGTTTAGCAGTCAAGCTCTCCCTATCAGCTGTTGAAGCTGTAATGGTTCATGCTGGGTCTTGTGCAGTTCCAATTTAATCCCACAGCAAAATTTTTGTGACTCATTTTGGAGTTGGATCACACCCTATGCCATGGCCGCTTTCTATCAGCAGTAAGATTACAAATGTATAAACAATTCCTACAAATAGAAGACAAAACCAAACCACTCTACCAGAAACAAACTTTGCAAGTTCCTAGAATTGCAATGAGTACAACACCAGATCATCAGGCAGATGAGGGGAACTAGCTCTGTGCCAAGCAATGGGCCATGTGAGAGTCGTGAAATCACATATCTCTTCTGCTGTCTAAGCATGGCAAATATCATGGAGGGAGCCAGTCTGCAGCACGAGAATAGCCAAAGCCACTCTAGCCTTGAAGGCTTCTCCCTTCTCCAGCTTTGGGATCCTGCAAGACTAGTTGGATATCAGCCCTGTCCATTGGCTCTGCTGGGCATGTGGGGAAAAAGACAGGCAAAATACTGCAGATGTAGGAGAAACATCTCATGGTGAGACCATATCATAAGACCTTATAGAGGTAATGTCTCTCTCACTGGCAGAAGCTTACCATGTTTACAAAGAAAAAAAGAATGGAGTTCACCTTAAACTCTGGACTAAAATAAAAACAAAAAAGGAGGAAAAAGAAAAAAATCAACTCTTGAGTCAAGACCCAAGAATGACAGCAGGCCGTCTTTACCTAATGTTTAGCACTGAGGGCTTGACTTTTACACCTTCTGGAGTCACTTATTCTTCTAATGAGCACATGTAAAACACTATCATAACAGAATGACAGCCTTTAACTCTCGCTCAGCATGGATGCAGATGACCACACATAAGGTGCAATGCAGTAGGAAATAAAAGAAAAAACCCTGAAATAATAATCAAACCTCCTGAACCTTGAGAAAGTTTCACTGTATATAGATACAAAAGTGGTTTTTCAGTTCAGGGGTATCTCTAGCTACCATTCAGAATTCAAATTTTCAGAAGCAGAAACAAATCTGTACAAGCAAACATTTCAAGAAACATTTTTCTGTCTAATTCAAGGTTTGCTTCTGCTTTATATAATTTAGCAGCTTCATAACTTCATTTTTCAAAGAAGTCTCTTTCTCATATAAAACTACAGGTTAAACTCTCCTTCTTTAACCCAACTCAAACAACTGCACTGCAGCTGGAGAGTATGTCTGTCATTATATTTACTTACACCACACAAAAATAAACTGTAGATAACCAAATTTGTAAAGGAATTGGCAGAACTAATCAATTGTTATTACAAAGCTTGTTTGAAGATTAGATATTTCGCTTTGAAATAATAATAAAATGCAGCTAAGTGGGTTAGGAAAAGGAAATACCATCTCCCTAACTTACTGCTGATTATACTGCAAGTCTGCCACTCCATTGTGGCAGATGTACTGATATAATGAAAAAAGCTGGAGTTATTTTAGTCATGCCTACTTTGTGGAGGGAAAAAGTTTGACCTTTTACCTTGCTCACTGCTGTTGTCTCCACTCTGGGAAGCGTGGCCCCCGCTGGAGGGCCCTGGTGTGCCTGCCGAGTGCGTTGAGGTTGCATCATCGTGGTCTCTCCAAGATGAAGGATTCTGGTGTCAGAGTGCCAAGGAATTTTTTCCACGGTTCCCATTCCAATAGCAAATGAAGAACAGAAAGCAAACCGGGAGAAGAGAGGAGGAAGGGGAGGAAAGTGTACACATTAGTATTTGTGAAATGTGCCAAACACCTATACTGTTTGCACAGTGTAATAATTCTTCAGCAAAGGCAAGCAGAGGAGTTACAAAGATTTACTTGTTAAAACACAGGACAGATTTTTTTTTTCTTTTTTAAACTTTCCACAGACTTGTCTGGATTTAATTGTTTGAATAGTACTGGAAAACAATATTTCAGGACAGACAAAAACCCCATGTTTGGTTTCTTAAGGAGCTCTACAGGGTAATAGAGGGGGGAGGGAGGCAGAGGAGGGAAGGGTATCTACCTACCTAGTTTATGATACTAGGTGCTCTCATTAGGATCAGGATAGTTGGTATGCAAACCATCTCCTCACACTTTGTTTTTCCAGACTGACTACAGCAGTGAGGGGAGAAGAGGAGGGAAATTTTTCAAGAAGTACAGGAGAACACGCATGGGAGAGGAGTGTCCTCACTCCCTAACCCCTCTATCACTCATTTAAATGCTGGAAAAGCTTCCAAAAAAGTCAAAATTGTGAGGGGAAAAAGCAGGCTTTCTCTGAAAGACATTATATACCAGGAAAGATGCTTCCTCACCCCCAGCCACCACCTTGGTATGACACATTTCAAGAGGCTTTCTAGATTTATCACTCTAACAGTTCACTTACAAGAATTTTCAAGAACAACCACCCGGTGATTATATAAAATAACATGTATAGTGATTCTCATGTAATTCTTTCTACATTACCATGCATAAAACACTACAAAAGGGAATGCAGAAGACAGACTTACAAAGTTTGCAAAACTTGGCTAAGTAAGAGCTGAACTACTGTGCTTAAGTGACATAACTCATGTACACTTTCTAATTTATTGGGTATTGGCTTTTCCGGAGAGGGGAGCTGCTATTTAAAGGGATAAGTGAGGAAAACTTAATGTTACAGTTTAGTGCTACTTTGTTGAGTGTATTCTCCTCCTGTCCTCCTCCCCTTTCCTGATCATTCCCAATACCCTGCTGTTGCTTAAAGGAAAACAGGAATTCTACTGTACAGGAAAAGCTTTATCAGCACCACATGAAGGCAGGCAAGAGATGGAATTTCCTCTGGCAGAAAAGGAGAGCAAGAACACGTGAAACAGATCAGAGTAGGGGTTGGACCTGCATTACTTGTCACCTGCATGCGACAGCTTAAATCGAGCACATTGTAATAGTCCAACAACAAAAAAAACAACAAATCTCCCCTGGAAAAAAATTGCTTCTTAGGTGGCTTAGGTTTGATTGTGGTTTAAATCTACAGTGTGAAATAACACTAGACTATTACAGCATGAGGAGAAGCTGAAAGCAGCAAGTGACAAGCTGGATAAATTCTTTGAGCAGGACTGATTCTGACCTCATCTACATCAATGTATAGTAGGAGTAAGTTCAACATAATCAACTGATACCCATTGTAAAATACAGTATAAGTGTGATTGGGACCAAGTCCCAAAATCTATATTGAAACATCTCAAAGTAATCTTCTAGCACTGATAAGTACCACATGCTGTATAGCAATACAGAATGGAACTGCCAAGTAACAGCTTGCTACAATACCCAGCAACATAAATCTGACGGGCCTGACCTGGATCGCAGCAGAGACAAAGGAAAGAGCCCATGACTTCAAAAGGTTCCCAGTAAAGTCTCAGGTGACCAAGGGGTAAGAACGTTCCAAATCCCCTTCACCTTACAGACGCACACACACCCACGTATGGGGTTCCATGACAGGAAGACGTAAGTAAAATCAGAAGACAGGTCAGGATCTGAAATTTGCCTAACCTGTCAGCACACCATGCAGCACAACAGCACTTATGACACAAAATCACCAGCCCCTCCAAAACCTAGAAGACTGATCTACTTTTCCTTACACAGAACTACAGCAGGAAAAAACTGCCACTAAACAGTGGTATTTTATATTCATTGAGGTTATCATGTTAATCTTCTCTAATTAATACTGTTATTGCCCACAGCTTCATTAAAAAAAAAAGACACCAAAACAAGAAAAAGAAAAACAAATAAACCCTACACATTTTACCATCATTTTTCAGAGTCAGGTGGAGAGAAACACAAAAAGAAAGATGAGAAGTCTTGAAAGTTGAAGCAGCCCAGGTGTTATTAAAAAGAACAAAAAACTTGAAAATAAGGTTAGCAAAAAGTTCAGATGGAAATAAAAGGCAAAAAATGTGCAAGTTTCTTTACAGCCTGGATTAAAACACAGTTGTGCCTATGAGCTTCTCTTTTTATCTCTGACTTAGGAAGCCACTCAAATAGCTTCAAGCTGAAGGCAAACAGCAGACAGGAGCTCTTCAGCCCACTGCAGCCTCTTAGCGTCAGCTGTTTACCGGATGGTAATCAGATAAAGAGCTAGAAGAAATACATGAAAAAGAAAAGAAACAATAGCATAGCATGAGTTTAGCCCTCCAACAACATCGTGCTGGAACCTTCTTTTAGAAAACATAGTAATTGCAACATGTTCACCTAGGCTAAACTTTTCATGGAACACAGAGAGTTATGCTAATTTTGTGTACTGCAGGCTCTCTTGTGCTGGCTGCTGTTGGAGCTCCTTATCACAAGAATGAAAGTTACAATAATTAACTGGTAACAGCTCAGCTATGTTTTAAGGCAAATCTCATCCAAAACCTATCATACAATATTTCAAAATCTAGACCAGCCTTTCTGTTTCAAAGCCATAAAAATTTGGAAAGGACCACTGAATGAGACTTCCCACAACTGAAAACACTTGCTGTCTCTACCAGGCTGAGTTGTTCTTGACCTCAGTTTGTAGATTCAGTTTGAGAAAGACAAACTGTATTGATTCAGAATTCAATGTATTTCGTAAGACACGGTATTCTTGAGGAAGCTATTTGGCAGAGTTTTCTTGGAGGACAGAAAATATAAGAGATTTACTAAATGCAACAGTAGAATGTTGAAGGAATTTGAAAGGAAGAGAAATAGCTAGACTTTAATATTATAAAAAACAACAAATAATTTTAGGGATGGAGTTTACAGATTCATAAAAAGGCAGCATTCTTTTGGTTTGGACTAAGATCATTGTATGAGTCAGCGAATTTATCTTTTTCTCCCCTAGACTATTTCCAACCTCATATCACTCAAAAAAAATTCTTGGCCAAATGACCGATCATAAGTATTTATTTTATGCACACCTTCATAAAAAAAAAAAACAAACCAAAAAAAAAACCAAACAAAACCTACCCAAATAGCACCTTTAAAGTGTGCTTCACTGGAAAACTTCATCGGTATAGTTGAGGTGCCTTAAGAGATTTAAGAGTTCCTAGTCTAAAGCCCACTTATATTAGTTGCAATTTTTCTGTTAGTTTCAATGAAATTTGTATTGAGTTATCACACTGAAAAAAAAATTTTAAAATAAGGAAATGAAGAAACCAAACATATAGCTTTAGATGAATTATACAAACTGTTAGCATGACTTCTCATTTCTTCTTGCAAGTTTAGTAACATACTTTGCAGAAACACATTAAAGAGATATCTGCCAAAATGGAATTGTCTATTATATGTATGGGTACATACTATAAAAATTTCACATATATATGACCTAAACTAATGCCAAATACCATAGAAAGTGAACAGCACACATGTATCTATTCCCAGTAGTTCTAATAATTGGGACCCAAATATGGTACTCCTTTTGCTCTTACCTAATTGTGTTAAAGAGCAGTGTTACTAGGAGAAAAGCAGTGAATACTGAGTAGAGCACAGTAGAAGGAGATGGAAAATAGATACAAGAAGCTATGTCTCCAGGGGCAGTATTTTCTATTTGCTGGGCTACAGACTCACAGCTGATAATGCAAGTTGTAATTAATATAAAAGCAGGAGACAATATGGGGAAAGCTTGTACTAGCAGGGCCACAGGAGATCACTCCACTGCTATCCACTGTTTCTCATTTACACACACGGCCTTCCCTAGAAAACACAATTTTACCAGTTTTTTTTCCCTTGAAAGTAAAAAAAAAAATTGATTTAGCACCACCATTGAATTTTGCTAAATCTAGAAAAGAGCAGCAGAAAGGACAAAAGGCATACAAAGCCAATCTGACACATTTCTCTTTTGTTGATGCTGAAAATCTGCTGGAAACTATAGGAGTTTTTAACTACTACAGGATTTCTTGAACAGAGATGTTGTAATAGAGAAATTTGATATAGGATAAGCTTCTAACAAATTGCAATTCTTACTTTGTATGTTCAAAATATCTGCTGGGCAAAGTCTGGCTAGCTTTTTGTGAGTGTATATAGTACTGCTAGGGCTGATTCTGATCTCATACTGCTTTTTATGGTGATGTTAAAGACTCAATTAACCATAAGGAATCTGCTTCTTATTTATAACTGGGAAGTAAAATCAATCAGGCCAGCTGATACCCATGTGAGTGAGCTAAGCAGGATTTGACTCACATATTTTAACTGAAGTTTCGAGTATACAACTCTGACAGGATCAGGCCCCAGCATAACTTCATTAGATGAAATTGAAAAAATCGTTAATCTTAAAAGAACAAACAAAACACAACTTGGTTTTATAAAAGAAACTACAATGGCTATGAAGCTTATTGTTTCTAAATGTGGTTGGACTCAAAGGTCTGGTAAATTGATTTTACAAACACCAAACTGAACTGAACTACTTGATATGGATGGCATTATCTCCCCCCCAAACAGAATGCAAATCCTGCTCACCTTGTTCTTACAAGTGACACATGTAAACACAGTGGAATGAGTGATATGACTGTTACCCCAAAGATCTGTATCTAGGTGCAGCCATATATGAAAATACGACAGACTATGCAGGACACGGAAATCTATTGCATGCATGCACACGTGTTTCTGTGTGTGTGTTTGTGTCTATGTTTTGTGTGTCTCAAGTTCAGGATGGTATCTTAGAGATTATGTCGAGTGCATTGAATAATGAACTTACTATTTAAAAAAACTTTCAATAAGACACAAAGACATTAAAAACTCTAATTTGACATAATACGTATGTTTTCTAAAAAAGACTACTCATGGTATCACTAAGGTTTATTTTCCAAAAGATGCGTACTTAATATGATTACTTTTTTGTGCTAGAGTTACACAATTGAAACAAAAAACAAGGCACAGCAATCTATCAGATATTTTGTATATGTGTACAAGTTTTAATTCTTGATTTTGCATTTGAAGAAAGCATCAGGAGCAATTTTTGAGTCTCCTAGAACACGGCAGCATTCTGAAAAGCTGCATGTTTTTTATTTTCTAATTAAGATTGAAATCAGACGTGTAATCCACCTATCACCAAGGAACTGAGACTTGAAAAATCAGGGGGGTGTTGGGGTTTTTTTAATTGTCCTTCTATGTCATTCTGTGTGGCTACACTTCATCAAGACTGATAGACAACTCAAACCAGAAAGGGATCGCTGTTATCAAATAGATACTAAAAACCATTGTTGGTTCAGTTTGAGAGAACAGAGTTTAAAGTTAAAACACTCAGATTTGAGACTTCAGCTGTTGACAGAAGTGTACCTTGGCCCGTCAAAAAGCAGGAATGCACAACACTGTCTACAGTCTTGGAAAGTCCCTGATGCTCTTTGCCCCTTCAGAAAGCACAGGGCCTACAGCAGTGTCCTAAGTCTTAAGGCATATTCTACATTTGCCTTATTATTGTCGCAGTTAGCTACTTAGTTTTCCTTCTGACACACTACAGACAGAAAGGGCGCCTTTGGGGTCTAATCTGGTGTTTCTCAAAACTCCCACTGAAGTCCACAAAAGTGTAGCATACCTGCAGGCTCTAGCATCAGGCCCTCAATTACTTCTTCATTACTCAGTGAAATCTTACCTAAAGATTTAATTATATTACTGGAACAGATATGTACTACACTATTTTTTATTTTTTCTTATCTGCAAAATGTCAGGAATTTGCACAGACCATTCTTTGAGGAGCAACACTAAAGAAACATTAATTTGTCTGGATATCCAAAAGTACAAAATAAAGTATCTCCTCATATGAGAGCTGAAAGATTTAATCTTCATACTAATCTTTCTCTTCTACAGCTAAGATGTTGGATTTCTAATCTGTCAAGAGTCTTTTTTTATAAAAGAGATGTATGTATCAGTTTTAATGATATTTTAGGAATTATGATCTGTATATTATTACCACTGAGCTACAAAAATATATTAACGAATATCAAAAAGACTGGGGCCCTGGTCCTATTCCCACAAAAGCCAGTGGAAGGACATCCATAAATTTCTATGGGAAAATTACTAGGCTTCAAAACAGGTTTGTACCAAAGGAAGAATTGCGCGACACCAGGTGAGGCCAGCTACAGGAGAGATGTAATTGAGGTACAAAATGTTATAATATGTTCCAAAAAAGTTTAAAAATCTCCAAATTTTGTGAGCACCATGTTTTTCAAATTTGAATAGCTTGAAATGTGAAAAAAAAAAAAAAAGATCTGCAAACAATCTCATCAGACATGTTAGGCTGAACACAGAATTCAGGGTAGGGCCTGGTATGTTTAGTTGAACAATAATAAATTGTCTGTGCTGGGAAACCGAACTTGAACTGCAGCTGCAAAGGGGTTTTTTCCCTCTTTTCTTACCTTTTTTTCCCCCTAACTAATCTGGTTCAGCCAGGGCATAGCTGTAATTACCTTCTTCCCATCTACAGCTAATACCTCAGAGCAATAAAAAAAAAGAGGGTGTTAAAAATGCAAACACTAATTATAGGCTGTTATATTTACTAAACATAGCAGAGTAATAACAAAAGTTTCAGCTTCTTGTGGCCAGCACTACGCTATTTGATCTACCAAGTCCCTTGACCCTTTACACTAACTACATTACATAACAGTTAATAGCGCACTAAAATAAAATTCAATAAACAAATTTACTACCAAACATGTACAGCACAACTACTTTCAGCTGTCTCCTTTATTTCAGCACAGGTGTATCTCTGAAGAGTTTATTCCTTTGTTGTTTTTGGGTTTGGTTTCCAATTAAGCTATATAAATGGCAGAGCAGTGGATTTTGAAAGGGGAAGCATGCAGTATTCGGGTACCCCATTTAAAGCGTTGTGGTAAATATTGGCTAATCCTACAATTCTTTCTGTTACTTTCCCTCATGCCTGTCTTAAGGTCTAGAAAAACAATAAAGTTGAGAGCTGCCTTAGTTCCTAATTCAGCCCTGCTACTACTACCATCCCTCACATTCATATTAAACACACACAGGGTAGCTTTACACCACTTAATAACAATAGAGGGGTATGGATTTTTGGGGTGTCAAACAGCTGTCACAAACTGTCACCTCCACAAGAGAAACCTTGGCACACAACAAATTAACCTACACTTCTTTTGGGCTATCATTATTCATAGCCTATCAGCTGAAATGCTCCTAGTATTTCATGTGCAAATAAAACCATGAGGGGAAGACCCTGGATCAGAATAGTGGGCCAATACATAAAACAGAGGAAACAACATGCTGTCTCTGTCCCTCTGAAGTGGCTCATCATCACCAACTTTCACCAAATGAGATCTAGCCTAAGGCTATATATTAAATATGCATATCAAGGCAAATAAAAAAAAAAAACCTGGAAAGCCAAATTGGACAAATTTGCATGGTTGAACTGCTACATTTTCAGGTAGATGCTCAGAAATGATAGCTCATTTTTTAATAGACTTGTGTGTTTATATTAGCCTTTTTTAAAAAGCTTTTCCTTTTCTATGAATAAAGATGCATTTCTTTCTGCTGAAACATTGTACAGTGCAAATATAAAACATGGTGGTTTGACTAAGCTATAAAAAGGTGTTAAAGTTTTGTCAGGAAAACAAGCTAATATACAAAAAAAAAAAAAATCCAATAAGGAGACACATTTCCCAAAACGCATGAATAAAATGTAACTATGTGATACAACTCTTCATTTCCCAGTTGGTGTTCTGGTTGCACAAATTATTGCTTCCTTTCAAAACAAATAGCAGGGGGCTAAAGTAAAAATGTTATAGCTCAAATCTCCAGGAAGTAAAAGGCTTTAAATTATAATACCCAATGAAGTGGTAAACCCTAACGGGTGCAAGACAAATTGGTTGTCATATTTATTTGAGTTTGTTTTTGGGGCGACAAAAGCAAGAAGAGATTCATCTTAGGAAAGATAATAGTTATCAAATTATCAAAATGCTAACCCTCTCCACTCCTGTCCTATCACTGTGTGTGAATTTAAATATTATAATGGCGCACTGCAAATTGGCTTGAGCATTTGCCATCTGCCAGAACCCTAAACAGGCTAGTTTATCTAATCTCTTCAATATAAACATAAGCATGCTCCATTTCTACACTTCCACTTGAAACACGCTCTTGTAAGGAAACTGTACTGGAGAAACATGTATTTTTTTTTTTCTGTTTCTCTAAATTTTACACAGTGACTCACTATCTTTCAGGTTGCCACTCATTTCAATTTCTTTTCTAGTACTCTCCCAGAATACTTATGCCCACGAATTTAAGGTTGTAAAATGCCATGAAACAAATATTTTTGAAATTGTGTCATGCCTCACGGAGTTTATTACCTATGTGTGAGTTAGCTGATAAAGAGAGAAACTTTAAGGAAGATCTGCATACATTTTTTTCTCTCAAAATAATAGATTTTAAAATGTAAAACATAGCACAAACCTTGTCATGCAATGTTTACTGAATACAAATGAGAAAATGAAAGCTAAGGCTTGGGTCCAAAAATATTTCCCGTAACTAAGCCACGCCAGAAGGGGGACATTCAGAAGAATTTATTATTATTTTATCTCCCAATTCAGCTTCAGTCCAGGTCTAATGTAATTACCAAATACACACAAAACCAACACGTTTTCAAAGGAAACAAAAGCTCCTAGAAAGCTCATTCTCCCTGGGCTTCCAGCTACTCCTCTTAACACACTGGGAAATAAAGGCAGGCGCCTGTGCAGAAAGCATGGTTAACTTCACACCGGGTGTTAAATTAATATTTCAACCGCTAAAATATTTGACTCTATCATTTAGATTATTAGTTCAATTGAATCTAAAACTGTATAAACCCCTTTGCCCCCCAGGGATGCATTCCTATAAATGAAGTGGAATTCACACCCACCCTTTTGAACCAGAGCTATTCCTTCCCTTTTCTGTTGTATCAGCTGCAATCTTTCCCTCCACATCCCGAAGTCTCTCTGCATCTACATCTTTTGAAGGATCAGAGGAACCACTCCAAAACCAGTAAAAACAAAGGCACTCTCCTCACCACGCACACCAATGTTCAGTACTATACACATTACACTAATTCTCCTAAAGTGTTAAAATCAACCACTAACCTACGGTTACTCAATCATCATTCTCTCCAACTTTCTGTAATACATTGTTAATAATTGCTTCATCGAGGTTACTGTCTTTTATTATGAAGATGCTTCAGGCGTTTGGCAATAAGTCCATATTCTGACAATAAGTTGCTATAAAGCAAAAGCATTGGAAACTCTAATGTGCTAACCCCTTTTTTAATGCAGTGTAGTATTGCCAATAATTCTCATCACTTGTCATCCCCACGAGATGGGAGGGGGGAGCAAATCAGCAAACTTTCTTCCTAACTTTCTTGTCTGTGTTTCCTTACATTGATGCATTGATTACGAAGTTGGCAAAGAACAGGAGAAAGCACTGATCCCCACACCAAACCAACAGTTTGCTAGCTCTCCAAGCTGCCCAGACCAGGAAACTTTACAAACCGTTGCAAACTCGATGCTTCACAGACAAAAACTGAAGGAGCCTTTTGCATTTCTATAACTTTGCAAAGTGAAAGGGAAGAAAGTTTGAAGATGGGATTCGAGCTTGCAGGATGTGAAGGTAGTAATAATACTGACAGACAACACCAGAAAAGCAAGGAAATCCAGAAGAGGTCCTCTAAGCAGGTTAAAAACTTTAAACGTGTCATAAAGAAAACAGAAGGACTTACATGATCGGCTAAATTTGTGGAAGATCCTGAGAGTTCTTCATGGTCTGATTTGGAGCTGCCATCCCTTTCATCAATAACGAGGTCTATTGGCATTTTTCCTTTCAAACAACTAATGTACCGATGGCAGAAATTATCACACAATTCATGAACCTGAAAAGAATGACAAGAATAATAGAATCAATAATGGCAAAATATCGTATTTCAGCTTTTTTTTTTTTTTTTTTGGTCACAAGTACAACCCTCTGATCTACTCCACAAGTAACTTTAATTAAGGGGGACAATAGTTGAAGGCAAGGAAACAATAGAGAAATTGTTGCAGCACATATTATTCCCTAGAGACTTGCCGCAGCAACAAGTTAGAGAGAGAGATAGTGGGCTCGGACTTGTGTGCTGAAGAAAATCGGATTTGGTGATAACATCGGAACACTGGGAGCCGGACCCAGGTGGTATCTCCGGAGCACACACAACCCAGACAGGTACAACTAGTCACTCGGGACGGGATCAGTTTAAATCGGGGCTAAAAAAAGGTCTAAATGGCCGGGAGCAGTAAAATGAAGCTACTTGCTGAGGTTGTGGGAAGAGCCATTCTCATCCCAGGGCACAGCCCCTGCCCACGCCTCGCAGGGGCCCCTGCCTCTTCCAAACATTTAGTCCTTGCTTGGGGTTAATGTGCCTGCCAGAACCGGAGAGGAGAACGAGTGGTTTCATTTCTTTTTGTTACACATAATATTTCTGAGTGGGAAAAAGAGCTTCTACTGAGGAAAGGGGTAAGAAGGATGAAAGGGGTTTAATATTTAATATTAGTAAATATTGAAATTACACACACAAAAAAAAAAAAAAGGAAAAAAACGGTCTGGGCATGTCTGTCGGTGTCACATGCTCTGATGGCACAGGTTACAGTGTCACAATGCAATACCCCTATCCTCTCTGGCCATGTTTACAAGTCAGCCCAAACAGTCGGGAGGAAAGGAACCCGGGGGG
>VWZV01008882.1:153785-203785 GCA_013397155.1 Irena cyanogastra
GTTTTTTTGTTTTTTTTTTTTTTGATAGATCGGCTCAAAAGTCCAAAGAGAAATGAGGTGTCCGGTATGGAAGTGCATCTCAGTCAACCGCCAGCTCCTTTTGCCGAGGCTGGAAATGGTTTTAACAGGCGGTAAAATTTCATCTTGTGGTGTCAAATTGGGGTCAGTTTGGGGTTAGCGCTCTCAGTGTCCGAGCAGGAGCTGTCCAGCTGTGTGGGGATTCATTAAGGGCAAAAGATCCGTTTCAAGAAAAACAATATAAAGACAATCAGAGGGCTAAAGATCCTGTTCAAATCGCATTTTACAAGTGCACCAGAACAAATATGGATGCTGAAACCTATTCCCTTCAAACTCCCAAATCGGCTTCTTAGCCCTCGGAGGGAGCAAGAGAGAAAATCCTCTAAAAGTTAAGAAGAGTCTGTTTTCAATCAGCCTTTCCAAAGTGTGGCATCTTAGTCCTTTGCTGGCTTTGAGACATGCCTCTCTTGCTCGCTCGTTACAGCTCTTCCTCCCTCTCTCTCTCTCTTTTTCCACAGCCTTGCAAAAGCGGACGGCACAACAGGTAATATTTCAGATTTCAAGAATAAATCCCACCGGAGACCTTAAACTGCTGTTTTGCACGCGCATGTGCTCCTGTCACAAGTTTTAATGCAAATAGAAAGTTTTTAGGGGGAAACAAGCCATGCTTGCATAAAATCCTATTGCACCCTGTAGGAAATTTTGAGCTCTCCTTGTAGGTGACCCTCTGGTCCGATGGGTAATTTAGTCTAGATTTACTTTCCGGTTCTTAGCACTTGTGGAAAACACCTATTGCTAATCTGGTTTATTAAATTCGCATGGTTTAAATCCTCTTAACATCCCTACATCTGTTAGGACAATTGATGCCTTGCTACAGGGACAAATAACTTGAACCTTAATCTTGTTTGTAACTTTATTCAATGTTTGTTTGTTTGTGTGCTGAGTTCAAGTATTTTGGATGATGCCATTGTGTTCGGTAACGTGTAGACTGCATTTGAAAGCAAAACTCCTCTTAGACGGGTCAAGGATATCACGGAACACAGTGAAAAATTTAGCATATTCGAACTGGCTTTTTATCTCGAACTAGCATTCTAGGCAGTGTGTCATAATTAATGAAGAAAGCAATCTGCCTGTTAAAAGGTGGACGCGGGACATCATCGTGACACCGTAGTGAAATTTACATGAATTTTACTTCTTATTTTGCTCGCAAGGGGAAGTGTGGAGTTCAAATACTACCTTTTTCTTTTTATAATAAGGATTGTGCCAAGGTTAAATTCCTACCCCCAAACCCGCTCTTTACCACACTCTCCTTTGCCCTTACGGTTGCTTTTTACAACTTCAGTCACTTTTTATTCGTCTCAGCACTCTTTGATTCACCTTCGACTTCCCGCAGCTGCAAGACTTTCGAGGTCCCATCTCGGGTGCCCCTGTGAAATCATGCACGTTTTAGCTTCTGCAGATCACTGGGTTCATTTAGCTCCTCACCCTGATCCTCCCGTCTGCCAGTAGTGTACTTCGCTTTTCAGTAATGTATTTGTCGAAAATCTTTCTAGTCCTGAAAGTCAATGGTAGCCCATCACGGTGAACTTTTCTTGACCTCGACTGCGGTATGGCTGAGATCTTTGGGAGCTGGATTAGGAGGAGGTTCATTTACTTACCTGTTACTTCGCTTTTTACTCTTTCTTCCACCCCTCCGCCCTCTTTTATTTTTTAGAGGGAAAAACCCCAACCCTGCACGAAACAAGGACGATCCGGGTTCGTCCTCCCCTGCCGACCCCTTTCTCCCCCTCTGTGCCCGGGACGCAGGGCAGTGACCCGGCGCTAGCGGGCTGCCCCGGCGGGCGCTGTCGCGGCCCCGAGCGGCGCTGCCATCAGCAGCCCTCTAGCGCTATCTGGCGGGGCTCCAGCCCCAGCCGCAGAGCCGCGCAGGGCCCGNCAAGGCCCTCGTCCCCGGCTCTGCGGCTTCCGCGGGACGTTGATGTGGCCCAGTCCCGGGTTCCATCCCTGAGGGGCGAAAGCCGCCGTGAGAAGGGGCATAGAGATGAATCCCTTCGCGTTTGTCCGGTTTATGTCACGCGGGTGGGTGAGAAGCACTGAAGTCAGAGAAGAGATGAGATTTTTTTTTTTAATATTTTATTTAGGTTGGAATGTTTGTAAAAGTGGAATGTTTGTAAAAGTGGAGACCATAAACAGTCGACATGTGCATTTCCATCACACACCAGAGGAAAAAAAAAAGAAAACAACAACAAACCTGTCAGGACTTCCCACTAACACTGTTTGCACTGGGTAGTTAAGAATCTAGTTTGCAATTGTTCGAAGAAGCCCGAAGCATGAAAAAGATTTAATCTTTCCCGCATGACATGGTATCCAAAAGGACAGTTAAGGCAAACTAAATGGCTTTAGTGTGATATCAGAGAATTCGCAAAGGCTTCAAATTCTGCTAAGAGCTCTGCTCTAGCTCAATCAAAATATCCCCTTTTGTTCTCCAGCTGCCTATAAAACTCCAGAAGAGGAGCGCTCTCATTTTTACACTGGAGTTCTCGGTCCGGAGAGAACAATATACTCCCACCTCTTTTGAAATGATCCGGAGACTCTCACAACACTCAGGCAATCTCTCGAAGCACGAATTTCCTTTTTTTTTTTTTTTTCCCCAAGAATTGCTCGGCCCATTGTTTGAAGTGGGATTCAATGCACAGCCCAAAGAGAAAAGGAAAAAAAAAATTTTGAGAGCCCAGTTTGGTATTGCACAGACAGAGAGCTGACAAAATATTATAGCGTGTTTCCTAGAAGTACATGGTGAGAGCCAGCGGTGTGTTCCTGAAAAGGGGTTGCTTTTTATTTCCACCACCACCCCCCTCAAGATTGTGATTGTCTTTGTATGTCTTTCTTTTGATCCCACAAACAGAATGCAATACACATATATGTGTTTGCTCTCCGTACAAGAAATGCCATACAATGGAATATGCGGCCGGTTAGTCCTCATAATGCTTAGTTTTGCTGTAACTAATTGAAAACAGTTATTAGGTCGTCATTGGCAATAGCGTAAATAATTGCAGCAGATTTTTACTTAAAATTGACCAGTCATAGAGTGATAGATCGATTCGAGGTATAAAAATGATGTATCAAAACATCAATGTTGATTATTTGAAATATTGTAGTCGAATCTTTTTATTGCTTCATCGGTTAAGTGTCTGAAAGTGCTGTGTTCCAACATATATTTATGTTGTCAATACTGTCAAAACTGCCAGTTTTATTACAGTGGATTTGTAATACATTTCGGATTTGCTCATTTACATAAAATGTCCACCTCAGATACTCCTCCTTTTCTCCATCTCTGGAAATCTGTGTCAGTTTAATGAAAGGATTCAAGACTCATACCTGAAGAGAGGGGGGGAAAAAAAGGGAAAGGAGAAAAAAAAAAAGAGGTATTGCTCCATTATGTCCAATTTTAACATCCGTTTGGAAAGCTTGGGCTATTTCTGACTCACCAAAAGAGGGAATTCCTCCTTCCTTCCCCCTCCCTCCCCCGGCCGCTTATTTCCCCAGTAGAATTTAAACACTTTTCTACTCTCACACCTAGATTAAAACCTCCAGGAGAATTGGGAAATTGTACAGGGTTACAGTGAGGCGCCAAAGAACACCTGTGAATGCCACAACCTTCCCAGAGAGACCAGAGAGAACAACAGCCCCCCGAACCACGCACACACACGCGGGGGTTGGAATCCTGCTAGAAAGAAGGAGACAAAAGGAGCAACAAATATGTGTGTGATGCTTTTCTAACGGTTTGGAGACCAAAGGAAAAAAGCAAACTGTAAGCAGTATTGGGCATTGGATGCCTCCCCACCCCTATTTTATCAGGGTCTGATCGATGCGATTATTCCCTTTAACTGTAAGCAGTGATTAGTTATTAGCATGATCTCAGGCAACTCTAATTTTCCCCAAGAGCCCAGCTGAGGAGGGATGGAGAAACTCGGGAATAAATAAATAAGTCCATTTGCACAATAAACTGTATTCAATAGAACAAACAATGAAATTAGGCAAGTAACTTTATTTCCCACCCCTTTCCGAGGATGAGAGTGTTTTAAAGGTGTTGGTGAGGTGGACCTGGGGCTGTGTGAGTTGGTTTCTTTCCCCTTCCCTCTTTCCGCAACCTCCCCCCCTCCCCCGCGGGATATCTATGTTTAAATAGATGCTGAAGAGATTTCTGAGTTCACGGGAAAGAAGGAAGGTTATTTAAGGGAATGGCAGCGCGCCTGGCAGGTATTTTAATGACTGTCCCTTCCTTTGAACACTTTCAATCTTTCTTCTTCTTGTACAGAATATGTTTCCCAAACCACGTATGATTTCTGTTGTAACTCTCGTGTGTGATCGTGATCCCTTCTGAGGTAAATTGAGAAGTACGCTGCGCAAAAGGAGGAAATCGCTCCTGGGGTGCTTTGTTTACTTTGGTTTGTAAAATCCTGCTAGGAGATGGTTTCCTCAGTGTGTGGCAAGTGTTTCTTCAAGAAATTCATCAGCCCTTCTACAACTACTTCGAGCTCCGAGGGAAGAAAGCTGCCATCACTTTCTCACATCCTAAGGTGTTGGATGGGGGAGAGAAGAAAAGGCTGGAGCATTTAATTATAATGGGGAGGGGAGATGGGGAGAAGGGAGGCTGCAGAAAGCAGTCCCAAGCCTGTACCTGGAAAAGAAAAACCTGCAAGGATATACTCGGGAAGCGTGTGCCATTTAGACATGGGGGAAAGTACCCCGTCTTGTGCAGTAATTAGTCTGAATAATAAACATAATTGGAACAAAATCAGTTGGAAGTTTCTGCGTTTTTAATTACGTTTCATTTTATGGTAAGCCGTAAAATTATGAATGCCTCTCAATTAAACACTATCCACTTGTAAAGCATTTAACAACAATTATTCCTTAATCAGTTGGAATGTTAGCCACAAATGATGCTGTTAAACATCAAAGGGACGCCTTAGACGTTACCTTTTAGTCATAAGTAAGAGGATTAATTTCTATAATTAGAGGGGATAAATATGTGCATAAATAAATCTAATTTTTTTACACGTTCTCATCCTGTCTGGGAGAGGCGACGGTCTTTGACATTGCTCGCACTCCCAGCTTTCCCTGGTCGGAGGGGACCCGGGAGCAGCGAGGTGAGAAGACCCCTGCGGGGAGCCCCGATCCTGCGCGCAGCTCCTCAGCGCCGGCCCGTGCCCCGCGGCTGCACCAGGGCTGTAGCTGGGCCTGGGGTTCGTGCCCACCACGGACCAGGGGCTTCGGGGCAATTTACTCGGCTTTTATTTACCTGGGGGGTTTTGGGGATTTTTTTACGGCACCTGTGGTCTGCCTGGCGGTTCATTTCCCTTGGGGATAATTTGCTGTCCCCAAACGAAGCTCGAGATTTGAGTCGAATACCGCAAATAAAATTAGCATGACCTTGATTACACCCCGTATGAATATCTCATTTACCTAATGACTTTATGTCACGTACGCAGAGGGTCAATTTCCTTTTAACCTTTCCCATTGCTGCAGTAAGCATTCTTTTATAATCAATGGCTGTTTGAATAATCAATTCGCATTTTATGATCCCTGACAAACTCAATATACCTGTGCCTGTTTTCAGCAAAGCAGCCGGCCCCGCTCCGCGCCGTTTTCACGTCCGAAGAGTTTGCGGCGGGGTTTCCCGGCTCCCCGGGGAGCCGCCCGGGCCGTGCAGGGCGGCCGCTGCCGCCTCCGCGGGGCTCCGCGGGCGCTGCGCGGGGCCGGCGGCTCCCGGCCCGCTCCGCGCCGCGGCCGCCCCCGCGCAGCCCCCGCCGCCGGGCGCTGCCGTGCCGCCCCGGGAAGACGCGCCCCGGCCCAAAGGCTCCGGCCGGCATCTCCCCGCATCTCTTTAGCGCTGGCAATTCCGCGTGTTTTCCCACTAGCTCAACCCGAAATATGCGGCCTTCCTGCCTTCTCCCTCGGTCTCCTCCTTAGGAATGTGCACAGCAAAAAGCTCGTCTCCCGGGACGGTTCCCCCTTTTTTGTCTTTGCTGGGACAACCAGCCGTGGGGGAACGGTTTCCCCCGCTCCGCCGCCAAAGGCAGGCGCCCGCCCGGCAGCCCGACCTCCCTGAGCACTGCTGAGAGGGGCCAGGCGTCCAGGCCACGTCGGCACCTGTGAGACCTCGAATGAGTCCTTGCCTCAGCCTCACTGTACTGCTGACGTTCGGGAGCCTCACTCACTGCCACCAGCCCTCTTTTATTGCCTCTCAGTCACATCCAAACCGTGGGTCGGGAAAGCTGCCCCAGAAGCGCAACCCCCAAGCACAACTCAAATCTAGAAGTGTATGCGGAAAGGAGGGGGGTTAGAGCGAGCTGAACCTTGCAAATGTTTTTTCTATAAGTAGCTCACATTTGCTGTGATCTATGGTGTGAGTTGGGAATGGAGACTTATTGCAACCCGTTCCCTCTGTTGGATAATTAATGCTGATTCATAGCAGGTTCTACCTGCGAATGCGTGTTTTGTTTTTCTCTGCAGGGTCTATGGTTCTTTGGTATGTTGTTATTCCCTGAAAGGTAATTGCACTTGATATTCTCTCGGGGAAGGCTCATTAGCCAAGGGCAGGGTGGCGTTGCCAATCTCAGTCTCTTTCAACAATTCAATGCAAACATTTGCCCCAGAGGTTCGGTACAACGCTCTCAGCTCACAAAACAGTTCTTGGGTACAACATTTCTCTTAAAAAGCCTTAGGTATATATATATTTTTCACCCAAGCAGGAAGCATTTTAGTTTGGGGCGAGTTTAGATTAACCCTTCACTGTAAGTGGTCAAAGATACACAAGAAGATTAGACATGTTGCCTTGGATTCCAGGACTTTGCCCTTCCTTTTATAAACAACCACAACACAACCCTGGATGAAGCAGTATAAAAGGTACATCTCACACTCCTCTGTGTTCCATCCCTTACACTCTCTTAGCATTTACAAAATGCGTGTTGAAAACACTTTTCCACTGCCCACCATTACAGACCTATACTTGACTTCTTTCTCACCCATGTCTGCTGTCATCTCTAGCTCCTTTCATCTCTCCTGCTAAATTAATTACTTCACTAATGGAAGGCAATGAAACTCGGGTATAAGGTAAGTCAGGGAACATAGAGTCGTTAATACATACAATTTTATGAAGCTGAATCCTCCATGATTGTTCTAATTTTATTTTTTCCCTCTGTTGCTCATGATTTTGAAAATCCTGTTCTTCCATTTGGGTCTTGTCAGTTTGAGCAGGATGATTCACAGTAACACTACAGAGAAGATCCCATTCTCACAGAAGAAAATGGAGAATAAAGAGGAAGCAGAAGGACAACATCTAGACTTAAGTTCTCAGACATCACCGTGTTTTCCATGTTAGAATAAAAGGACCCAGGAATGTTTATTTATGGTAAATTTGATGGGATATTTTCCTTGGTAATGGTGTTAAAGGGCAGAGACTGGTCTTAATTCCAGATAATAGGCCCTGTGTCTGAAATGTACATCTAACTATCTTACTACATTTACGTAATTCTACTCGCCATGATTTTCCTATCGCCATTAGCCAAGAACTCAAAAAGCTAAACTCATCTATGCTGAATCACCACTGACTTTGTTGCTAGTATATTAGAAAGGAAATTGTCCTACACTGTGACTATACAGCAAATAACTCTAAAACACTAGACACACGTGTCACCAATTTTAACTCTCACTGACCAGAAGGGTTGCCAATCATTCCATACACCTCACCTATTAAGGAGACCACAAGTTCATAGAAAAACACCTCAGTGCTGAGAATCTCTGTCAACAATGTTTACCATGCTGACAGTCTTCAGTACTAAGTCTAAACCTCTCCCAAAGTCCCATTGACTGAAGGAGAACATGGATGGAGGACACAAGACAGAATTCTGCAAAGTAGTTTTGCAGGATGCCAAATCTGCAGGTGTGAAGCACTCAACTTTCTAGATCATAATGATAATAAATATGGACAGTCTAGTTCCACCCTTCCAGAAAACCCTCAGTACAAGAAAACATCAGTCCTTTAATTCATACTTTGGTGATTCACAGTCAGGGCTTTTGTTTGACACTTTAAGTATCTTTCATGTCATGGTGATCCATTCTGCTTTTTCAAAAGCATTTTTCAAGATGAACTGGCTTCTCAGTGATGAAACATGATCAAGTTAATGTACTAATAGATTTCATTTTTAAAGTACATGCTAAATTTAAAACTTCTCTCATGCATTTATAAACCATCACTAATATTTCTATTGATCAATGATATAAATAGCTCTAGCAGAAGCTTTTCTTTGATGTAGACAAACATAAACAGCATTGAAAAAATAGCACACAAGTGATTGTTCTGTATTCTTACCTTTAGGCTATATTATAATCACAATAAGACATATCTAGGCATGTGTCACACTGGATAATACTATTTCTTCAGTGTTTCAGGGCACATGACTACCTTGGACTTCACAACAGCTGAGACTTGTCATTTAAAAGCACGGTACTGGTATTAGAAAAAACCCAAAACTCTACTGATATGTAATTATTAACTCATATGTTTAGATTTTTTAAATAATTGCTTCACATTAAATACTCAGATCCTTTTGTTTCTATTATTCATGCGCCAAGCTAAAAATAAACATACGAAATATTTTTCTCTTTTATGGAAGAGATGATGAAACTATTCATTTGAAATGAACTCTTGGATGAATGCAGCTATATTTTATGGGCTCAAATCTGTTATTCCCAGTTGGGAACCCCACATCATACGAAGGAATTTCGCTTCATTTTACTTCAAAACATTGACCAAGTAAAGCTTAGGCAAACAGTTTTCAGTCATTCACAATATGTTAATTTGGGCTTTTAATTTCATTACTCTTGATGTGTTACTGATCACCTATCACACTTGCTCTATTTCCCAAAAGGTTGTTTGAAATTATTTAGGAGACTAAATGAATAAAAAAAGTGCTCAAGAAATATTCCTGTCAGCATACTTTAGATTTGTGCAGGTATTAATTGACAGCCTGATCCTGCTTCCTTTCCATTAGAAGCAGGATTTGGTCCATAAAGGAAATGTATTCATCTAATATTTGTTCAGAGAAAAATCCTGCTTGCTTTAATGTTCACATGTATGGTCACAAACATGATCAAAACAAGAGCCATCTGAACACCCTACAGCTGCTTTGCAACTAAGGTTGCAGCACGAACCCAGGAACAGCCAGTTTTGCCACTGTAGGTTGATCTCAGCTTTCCAACATTATGGAAAATCATCCGTTGCCTTTCTTCCCCCTGCTCCTGGTTAAACTTCAGATCACTTTCCCTGGCAAATGGCTTTTGATACTCAAGTAAGATCATATTTTTGATTCAAAAGCAAATTTCTTTTTGTTGTTTTTTTTTCCAGACTTGATTAATTGAAGAAAATCTAGCAAGATTCTTAGAATTTGAGAGAGCCACTGCCCTTGTGACACAATCCTCCATAAATGGGAAAAAACATACAAATATCTTGGCCCAGCTTTCCTCAAGCACCTAACAGCTTAACATACTTTTTTTAGATTAACAACCATGAAAAGAATGGGATTTTGTACCCACTGTGTTGCAATCAGTATACTTGTTAGGTGGAGTTTTTCCTGGGAAGGGGTATATTATTGTCCTGTATTCTTAAGTTGGAGATTTATTCTACTGGATTTACCACAAAAAACAAGTAAAATGATTTTTTTTTTCTCTGATTAAAAAGTGTTTTAAGTCAGAGGAACAACTTAATTTTCACTCAGATTTGGAGATCTGAATTGTCCTAAGTTCTGAAATACTAGGATGAGACAGTTAATCTTGGTATTTCCTTCTGAATAAAATACTAAATAAAGCCATCACAATTTCAACAAAACATGCTAAACTGTGTTGATGTGAACACACAGACAAAGACAAACCAGTCAAAAATAACTCATGGAACTCTTTCTCTTCACTTAAGTTGGAGAAACTCTGGGGAAATTAATGGAGTTGCAGTGATATAAGACTCTAGTAAGGAGAGAATTACACAACTTTTGTTTAACTTAATGCTATTACTTTAAAAACAGAGTTTACTTCACTAAATAACCTGAAAATAAACACAAAACAAAGGGCAAATGAGACAAATTACAAGTAAGCATGCATGCTTAAAAAAATAAGTGCAAATTAGATTTGAATATTCATGAGTCACAAATCATTGACAGTTTGAAATAATGCAAAACAGCTTTATAAATGAGGTTAAGGCAAGGGACATCAAAGAAAGGCATTGCTAAATCAATAGCAATTTGATTGTGCATATACTTGTAAATTGTGGTTACAGTTTTTGTGACATAGGAGAAAAATACTGCACATGCAGTGAGAAAGGAACACATAAATATTCTTTTTGAATGTGTTATTTTTTTGCAATTCAGCATTTAATTGGAGGCCTGGTGTGTATAAAGTGACCAGATATCATTTTTCAATTTTTTTCCCCCAGGAGAATTATAGTTTCCATTGAATATCCAATCTCCTGTGTTGTTTTGTTTAGTATGACAAAAATTCAGTTGTCAACAGTACTGCAAAATAGAATAGTTACTCCCTTCGTTTGGCTTCAGTAGAAGGATCACCTGCTAATGAAAGTCCTGTCATAAAATCATAGTCAGTGGAGATTATCCACTTGTTTCAGAGAATTTAGCTCTCAAGAGTGGGAATCAGATAATTTGCAAGTCTCAGAGCAAATTGCTGGAGCACAGGGATTTAAAAGAATAATCGCTTGAAGGATGGCCAGCCTGACTGTTTAACTCAGAGCTTTTTAATTTTTCTGGCCGTAAGCGTCAATAAAGTATTGGGTGTCCTGTCTTATTTGTGAGTTCTGTGGATATTTGAAATTGAATGGTTTAAAATGTTGATAAGAATACAGAAGCAAAAGGCAAAACTGTCAGAAGTAATCTGCCCACTTAAAATTACTCCAGGGTGTTTGTTTTTCCTAAGGGTTTATATTTTGATTACTTAACACTCACTCTGATATACTAACTGATTCCCTTTCTTCAATGGCTTTTACATCCCGTGTGCCATCCTTACTCTCCGGCATGACAGATGAAGCTCTGCTGGTTCAGGTGAAGCTAAATACATACATTTACCAATACTGACAGCAAAATCAAGCAGGGATATCCATTTGGAAATGGCATGAGGTACTCTGGTTCTATGGGAAGCAGCACATGACTTCTTGCAGCGCCGCCTTTAAAACCATCCACTCACTTGAGTGAAGCTGGCAATTAACTCTTGTCAAAACACCATAAAAGGGAAAAAACAGGTGTGGAATAACTTAGGAAAGGGATAACCTTATGTCCTGCCCAATCCCCTGCATGAGCTTGTCAGAAGATAATGTATCTCTCATGCCATCACAATACCAAAAAATACCTCTATGTGCCATGCTTGAATTCAGAGAGCTTTCTGCTATACATTCTTCAAATCTGTGTATATCTCAGCATGAATAGTTAAGTTAGAAAGAGTAACTCAGGGATGTAAAATACTCAATTGCTTTTTCAGGAACACTCCCTTCAACTTTCCCAACCTGTGCAGAGACAAATTAATCTTCCCTTAGCAAGAGCGAAAGGGAAAGTTACCTCTTGGTCTTAAGAGATCTTGAAATCAAGTCTTAGATTTCCTTCTGGCTGTCTCACTGTGACTAGCCAGAGGTGAATTACATGTATCCTTCCATGTCTAGAAAAGGAAGCTCACAATAAATTTTTCTGTGGTTCTGTGACATGGAATTAGCAAGAGAATATGAGATCCTCTCATGTGAGGTACCAGTATATGTCCAATACGTTGACTTTGTAATCTCTGTTGAAAGCTCTATTTTTGCACTACATACTACCAGATTTTTGTGCCTGCTTATAACCTTGTGCATTTTTAGTAAAGCACATCATTTAAATGAGAAATTATAATCTCTTTACATTAGAAATTATTGTCAAAAACAACTTGTGTGTACTATAAGCAAAGGAAATAAATACCAAAACTCTTTTAACCTTTTTTAGACTTACATTGCATGCATCACTGTGTAATGTGAATGCTGTTTAAAAAAATGTGGTTGTCCTGGATAGAATTGGCTTTAACTAGATATTGCATTACTTATGGAAATAGGTCAATGGTGTTACAGGCCGTTCTTCAGTTCAGCAGAATACCAACAGCCTGTGTCAGGTGAAAGTTTCAAAGGGTTGGGTTATTTTTGTTTTCTGGAAAATTCCTTTTTCCTGAAGAAAATGGAAAAAAAGTGAGTTAAATTGTCACAACCAGAGAGCATGAGTCTCTACAGTACCCAGAAACCTGATTAAATTAATCAGGATTTTACCTTCTAATTCATTCCCAGATTTCTTTCTCTGCTTTCCTCTTTGTGGAGTTTTCTATATCTTTCTAACCAATTGCCTCTACTGGTAATTTATAAGCCCTTCTTTAAGTCTATTGGTACTGATTTCTGGCCTGTGACTTGGCATATAAACATTTATATAACCTTGAATGTTATATGTGACCTGAAGCAGGCCATGCAGAGCAGCTCATATTAGACCACTTGAATGCCACATCTCTGTTATGAATTACCAAGTCAAATAAAGGGAGACTTGGCTTCTCTGGAGAACTCACATTTTTTTCAGAATCAGAGAATAAGCTGAGTTGGAAAGGGCACATCAGGATCACTGAATCCAACTCCTGGATCCTCAAGAGTCACACCATGTGCCTGAGAGAGCTGTCCAAACACTTCTTGAACTCTGTCAGGCTGGTGCTTTGACCACTTCCTCAGGGAGCCTGCTCCAGTGCCCGACCACCAGAAGAACCTTTTCTTAATATCCAACCTAAACCTCCCCTAGTAGAGCCTCCTGCCATTCCTTTGGGTGATTTGACTGGTGACCACAGAGCAGAGATCACTGCCTGCCCCTCCTCTTTCCCTCACAATGAAGCTGTAACTGCAGTGAGGTCTCTCCTCAGTCTCCTCCAGGCTGAACAGACCAAGTGCCCTCAGCCACTCCTCATATGGCTTCCCATTAAGGCCCTTCACCATCTTTTTTCCCCGCTTTGGATGCTCTCTAGTAGTTTATCTGTATCATCACCTTTGGCTGTCTATCTTTGCCTCTCATCTCCTTTCCTCACCTCGTGCAGAAAAACCAAGACAGCAGGTAGCTCTCAGTAAGACAAAATTTGCTGCAGTTGGTCAAGTTTTCCATGTAGTAGTCACCTTCAGCTGCATTTTGGAGAAAAATGCATTTCTGTTGTATTTCTAGGCTTTTACTCCTTTCATTTACAGTGTACACCAGGTATCTTCAGAGGTGAAGGACAAAGCTTTAATGTTCTCCACTACTCCCTCATGATAGGGTCCTCAAATTCATGAGCAGGACACAGTTTATCCACCTCTGACTTATTCAGCCGGGAGAGAGCAAAGATGTAAAAGTGGGCCTCATGTCCAAATCTCTGTGGTTCCTGCCTTCTTGGCATTCTTTCTAAAAACTCTCAAAATTGTTTTTGTGTGTGGTTGTCTGGGGGAAATAGGGGAACGAGATGGGAATAAGATGAGAAGACAGCATAGCTAGTTTTTATTCCTCTCTCTAAGTCAATCTGTGTTGGGGTTTTCTGTGTGTCTTTGATCAAAATCCAGGAAGAAAACAAGAGGTGACTAAAGTTCAAAAGTGGCCAGCTCATCCATGCAACGGAGAGTGGAACGGAAATGAACACAGCAGTGTAGCAATCTCATATCTGTCGAAAGGGAGAGCTACTAAGGTGAGCAGAGCAGAGATGGCTACAAACAGGAGACGTCAAACACTCTGATTAGCCAGCAAATGACCAACCAGCACCTAAATTCTATAGTGTAGTCTTGACTGGCATACCAGTTGGAGACGAGGAAAATGATGTAAGTTAACATAATGTGGATATTTGTGGATAATTTACCCTCAGCAGCGATCGTGAGATCACAATGTATCCCTGAGGCCCCAAGGGCCTGAAAATGTGGGGTTTGCGTGTGAATGAGGCCATAGTGATCGGACTGAAGACAATGTTGTTTCACTATAGTTATAATAGAAGAAGTAGATTAAAAATTAATAGAAATCAGGTAAAATGTTCCTAGAACATTGCTTACATTTCTAATCAACCGTACTAAAAGACAGTTTCCCTTAAATAGGTAATATACCCCCAAGTTCTCCATTGTTTATACAAGAAAACAGCTCTGCTTTTGGGGTGTATGTGTTCTTTAGATTTCCTCTCCTAAATTAATCCAAATTGCTAATGCTTCTGAAGTAAAAAAATAATTACATAATACATTTTCTCTTTAGAATAAGTCAAGCAATTGCCAAAAACTTCTTGTCAATACAATATTAGATCATGTGTGACCCAGACCTCACATGTGTCAACAAGTATATTTGTCTCCTTCTGTTATTTCAAATTACAGGAGAAAGAGACATAATCCTCACTGATCAATTGGGAAAAAATGCTTTACCTTTTGTTATTTCGATGCCATCTGTTAGAATAAACCAATTGCCAAACTTACTACATACACAGGGCACTAAAATGGCTTTTTAATTTAGCTTGCATATTTCAGGGAAAGCAATGCATTTCTATATACTCTGACTTCTTTACATGAATTATTATGTACTGCAAGTGACATCTACTGGAGAAAGCAGAGCCTAAATGCCTGCTCTAAAAACTTTTTTTTTTTTGCTATTAAAAGGACCTCCCTTCCAGGAAATACAGCTGTTATTAAACAGAAACCTTGCATCTATGCCCACTGAAATGCAGTTACCTAAGTGCGTTCAGGGTAGTTAAAGAAAAATTGTCCTTTTCATGATAAAGAAAGTGCAGAAGGCTTTTTCTTTCTTTTTCCTTTGGCTTTTTCTTTCTTGATAGAAAAGCTGTTAATACCACAAATTTGCTGAGTTTACAATAGAAGACTTTTTGAGAGCAACAGCTGTTTGATCACAATCATCCACAATGCTATAAGATTACTCTTGATGTATTATAAAAATATTCACCAAAATAAATATGGCTACAGGTTGAAATTTGAAGCTTGCATGCTAACAGATGTCATAATTTGACAGAAATTGACTTGAAGACCTAATGCAGAACCATACTACTCTCAATAGTATTGACTTCATTACCTAGAAAGTCTGAAAACCTGTGCATGGCATTACTTAGTGGTTGAAGCTGCCTATTGGGCACAAACTCATAAATGCCTGCACTGTGTTAAAATGCTTGCAAGTTGTTCCTATCAAAAGTTGCATGAGTTTAGGGCCCAAGAGCAGCATCTTTAGGAAATACCTCCTCTTTCATTGAAATATGATCAAATTCCCAGGAGCACTGGGAGCAACGTGGAAAGCTGTGAATTCAGAAGTTCAGTGCCACTCAAAGCTCCCAGGAGTGTCATTACTTCTCAATTTGTGAGCTTGAATTCTTGCTTGAAAGCCAGTTCAAGCTCTTGTTTAGATGAAGCACCAAAAAATTCAGACTGTTCTTAGTTGGTAGCAACAGAGTGAAGCCTAAACAACAATTCCAAACACTTTAAAAATTGCAATGGCAAATCACTTCTAAAACCACTAAAAATTTGGGAGAAATTTCACTAGTGTAGACCAAACCCTAGGTTTTAAATGACTATTCCCCACCAAGCACGGAAATGAATTTTTGAGCCAGAAAAATCAGGTCAGAAAGTAAATCAATAGCTAGCAGCCATTTAAAAATTCATTTATCTAATGCAGATCTTAATTTATTTGCAATTTTGTGGATCAAATATACTTCCCTTTTATTTTATAAGGAAAACCTGATGGTTGAAGGTTAGGTATTAGTGAAGTGAAAAGGGACATCCTTTTACACAGCAGTCAAAGTAAGATACATTTGTCTGTTCAAAATAAGTGCAGGAGGAGAGATACAAATAATTGTCAAAATGAGATTAAGTGGATTATCTGTATGTAATATGTCTGGGCCTGATTGTCCCCTCTAGCAGTAAAAACCCTACAGAAGAGGCAAAAGGGACGATATTTCCCACAGGATTTCCGTGTAGAAAAGGCCCCTGAACTATTCCAGTGCAAGTTTGTCTTACCCTTTTCTTGCTCTCTGGCAGAACATGTCTCAGACATGCTGGATTCCAGGGTTCAAAACTAGGAGAGAGATGGCATGTGTTCACCTGTGCTCCAAGTTCTTGGCACCTCACTCCATCCTTTGGCAGTAATGCTACATCCATATTCATTCTCAAGCTTCCCTAGCCCCTGGCTACCTCCTGGGATTCATGTTTTCCACAATGGATATGGATGAATCAGAGGAAACTACGTCTCACATTTTGCCCCTTCCAAGAGATTCCTCTCTACATTTTCCCTTTAGGAGCCATCAAGATTTCCAGAGTGTTCATACAGAATCCTGAGAAAGAGGATAATGCAAAAAAAGGGATAGATATGAAGAAAAAAACATGATCTGAAACATGATCTGAATCTGTAGAACCTTTCACCTTCATTCTTAGAAGTATATCAAGCCTTTTAGATTTGTAGATACAGAACTGAGAGTAAGATGACATCCAAAATAACACTGATTTTTAAACATTAGTATTGCCTGTTAGAACTGGTGTTCTCTGGACAGGCAATATACAAAATTGTCATGCAATGGGTTTAGTCAACTAAACGGGACCTTAGGCTTTGCCAGCATCATATAATTAATACTTTACAATAACCTGTTTTATGTAAGTTCACATTAGTGGAAATTACCAGAAATTAATTATTGTTGTCTGCATGATTTGAGATTTGTCCCACTGAGCAGAGGCTGATCTCTTCAGATAGGCTTCCATTTCTGACCTAAACTAAGCTTTTCAAACATTTAAAATTAAATTTCAATACCATCTTCTAAGCTGTGCTTGCCAAATGCCTTACAAATGTCTAAAATAGACATATACTTTTAGAATTTGAAAGGGGTACATATTCTAAAAAATCATCCCGACACAATAATCTATCTAGCTTTTTGCTGTAATCAGGCTTCAATCATTTTTGTTCAGAAATTTCACTTTTCTTATTTTCTCTAACAATTGCTAAATATAGCAGTTGCAAAAGTGAGAATGTAAATTGCCCATTGGAGAATTACTTCTGATCAGACTCTGCTTTTACATTTTGGTGCATTTATATTAGTGTAAGGGAAGAGTAAAATGGTCCAAAAAAAGGTAGATTATAAGAGGGGAAACAGTCCTACAGTACTGTTTCAGTACAGTACAGTACAGTCCCATTTTGACAGCACTTATGCAGAAGGATTGCAAAGTACAATTGCTAGCCATCAGAAAGGAGAATGTGCTCAAAAATGCAGCTATTTGAGGGGTGAATAATGAAAACACCTCCGTGATGGTGACAGTGAGAAATAATTTTTACAGGTGGAAAAAAAAAGTCTGTAGGCTTGTTTATACATACTGTTTGACCACAGAAAACAAGCCAAAGCCTCCTGACTACATCCCATAGTAAATGACTACATGGTGCTTGATTATGTGTGTCTTGACTTCTGGTGTGAGGAACATTAATATTATTTCCTGTGGTTTTGCATGCGACATGTGGGAGAAAAATCACATCTTTCATAAGCTGCCAACCTGATTTCAGAAAGTCTTGATAAACGTCCTCTGGGGAGGAGTATCCACAACCAAGTTGATGTTCTGGATTGCTCTTTGCTTTCTGACCTTTAGATTAGCAGAGCTATGCTAGCAAGTGCTTGTAATATATGCCCATCCATCTGTCTAGTGTCTCTGCTTCTATAGTGGCTGCTGTGCGTCCTTTACTCTACCTGAGGGGTACAACATATTTTCTGTCTCAAAAGGTTTAGGATAAAAAAAGAAAATCTGAATTGGCAGATGAAAAGATTCCTGTCTAAGTAGAGCTGTTTAGAAATCTCCTGAATATCCATTTTGATAATCCAACTCCTAGAGAAGTTCATTGCTGAAATACAACACTTGTAGAAGCTGCATTGCCACACAACAACTAAATCTCCTATGTACTTGAGATTCATCTTCTCGTGCTGGTGAGATCAAGGGGACCAAAGATTTCCAGTCCTCCAGCTTTAATCTTGCAAGATGTGGCATAGAAGTACATATTCAAAGTTCGTCTGCTTACCCGAAAGCTTTTTAGAAAAAGTCCTGAAGCTCTTTAGTCTGCACCTTTGGAATGAAAATTTCCCAAGCACATACTTCTTCCCAGATCTTGTGACATTTTCAGTTCTAGTTCCAGAGAAAAGTGCTGTAAACACAGCCTTTGTCATGATCAGCACTCTCATACTTCTAACACAGGAGAGATCATATTCTCAGGTGACAAAAAGATGCAACTTCATATTTAAACATATCTCTGTCTCTTTTAGTTTCCTATAAAAGCTCTGAGGAGTAGGCTAAGACAAAATAGGATCCTTGTGGCTCCAACACGATTGATCAAATGAGTACACAGATCCTCTGGACACTCTTGCAGGGAAACTCTTCAATCTCTGCCTCGGAGAAGTGCCAATACCTTAAAATGGACAATATTAAATGAGTTTATCTGAAGACTGATATGTTCTGTGACTTTAAAACTTTCTATTATCATAACAAAAATAAAATGTTGAGATTAAAAGGCATACAAATAACATTTCCATATACTTCAATCTGGTTATATAAATACACATTTTATATAAAGAAAAATGTCAGTTCTTAACTGAGTTTCCAGGAAAAAAACAGACCAACTATTTGAGATATGTGTGTCTGATAGACTGTGAAATAAACTGTCATGAATTTCTCCTCTTACACTGCATATTATTGTTGTATATTATTAATGAAGTAGGATGGAACTTCCTTATATAGAAGCACCTCAGGTTCCAGTATGTAAGGTTGTTTACATACTACTTCATACTTTTGCAAGATGGTGACACAGTCCAGAGACTCAGAAATTCAAGAATTAATTTTAAAGCAATTAAAACACGGGTTCATGAAAAATAACAATTTCACGTTATTTTCAGACTTCGAACATGACAAACCCAAGTGCCTGTTGAACATCCATTGTGCTATGCTGGAACCCAGGGCACAGGGAATGTTTCTCTGTCTGTTCTGACAAACCCTGATCCTCCTGATCCTCCTGAGAGCCATGCCTTTAACTTCTGTCCACAGAGAAAACTCCCTAGGCTTTGGGATGAGGTACAGTCTGTGAATATGTAGGGTAAATTGTAGTGTAGTTATCACTGGGTAAAAAACTTAGACTTTTAGGTTTTTAGTATGGGGGTAGATGGAGGGCAAAATGGAGGATTTTGGGCGTTGCCCTGCCTTCTTCTTCTTAATTTACTCCATTTTCTGTAGTATTAGTGACACTAGGTGATTGGTTTGGAGAAGTCACGATGCAGATGTTATGTATCAGAAAGTTAGTTAGTTATTGGCAGAGAAGTAGAAATAAAGTACATTTTTAGAGTTAATTAGACAAGATGCCTTTAAAAGACCTTGAAACTGTACATTTTGTGACCTTTTTCGCTGTATTCTTCACCACGCTAAGCCTGGTGCAGGCGGTGTGGAGAGGTTTTGATAAGATAAGAAATAAACAGCAACCTGAAGACCGAAAAAGATCCCGTTTGTCTCTCAATTCTAGCATAGACCCTTTGCAGGAGGTTTCCCCACGCAGGGGAGCCCCAGAGAGAGAGGCCTTTCACAGTGCTAAAAAGAGGCCTGTTGCTGGAAGCCCCCTATCACGTTGTGTAAAGAGAAAATAGTTGTATAAAATAAGAGGAGATTTCATAAACAGGAAGTACAATCAAGTGGTTAAGCTGTAGACTCTGGAAGGTTTAGATTTGTTGCTATGCCAGAAATTCTCTAAATAGCATTAAGGTAATTTTACAGGTGACCACTGTGTTTGTCATTAATTGAATGCTCCCACTGCAGTATTTTTGTCTTGACTTCTGGAATAGTTTTCGTAAGTGTCACTGTATGTACTGGATGCTGTGAATATGCCTATCCCTCATCTTTTGGAACAAATCAATACAAACTGGGAGCCAGGAGCTCTCGGGCTGCCACTGATCTGCTTTGTGGTCCAAAACTGGCCGTGCTCCTTTCCTCTTAGTTCTCTCATCTGTAGAAAGGAAATTATAGTATTTTTCACATAAGATGCAATAAAAATAATTAATGAGTCACTATGGAAAAGCTCATGAAGACATGAATAATTTGTGTATTTTGTGTAAGGTTTGGATGGCAGTATTATAAATTAGGCAGGGACCCACACATGGAGTGGAAAAGATAAAAGGAAATTCAGAACAGGATCCTCATTCCAGCCAATACACAAAATGAGGAAATAGTTTTATAGAAGAAGTGTATGCACATGCAATTAAAATATGTGGCATAATGCATAAAAATGAGGCAACATAACTTTGCTTGGCAAGTTTCCTTCTTGCATTTCCTGTCTTGCAAGGACCTTTCAACTACCAGACTCTGCGTGTCATTTTTTACTTCAGTTTTACCAAGAACTGGACAAGTATAACAGGTAAAGAAAACTTGAAGCCAGAAATCAAATGCGAACATACCTATCCACTCTTGTGATAAGCCAGCCCAAGACATTTTAATGGTCAGATCTTCAAGTGCTATGAAAGGGTAAAGCTGTGCTGAAGTCAATGGAGCTGTACTCAATTTAGCCTGGCTCAGGATGCGGTCCCTAATCTTTTAACAAGATTTTAATGTTAGCCATGTGATTTCTATCTTAAAATCCCTGCAGGCAAGGCTTGGATTGAGCAGGGATATGATGGGGAAGAAACCTAAAATATTTTTCTTACCTTTTCTTTTTTTATTATTTTTAATTTTTATCCTTTACTGTCATCCTGTTCTTCAGAAACTCCACATTCATCTGGAAATAAAAAATATGTACTGTTGCAGAAAACCCCTTGAATCTGTGAAATGAAAGCTAACTTGTTCTGAGCTGCATTCTTGCATCTGAAGAAGCTTTCAAAGTTTTTCTTGGTGCAGAGTGATTCATTAACTGAGACACCTATCAACAAAACCATCAAGGTTCTGAAACTGTCAGTCTTGGACTTGGGGGTTTCAGACCCTTGCCTGTTATGCTTGGTCAAGGATGTATCAGAAGATCCCAGCAGAAATGCCAAACCAGATAAACCCAACAGCGCCTCCCAGCCCTTCCATTTTTCCAGGTCAAGCCTTACCATCTCGAACAGAAAAAATATTAACAAAGCAAAAGCGTACCCATCTTTTTGTCAGATTTGCGAATACAAAAAGGAATCTGAAATTTAGAAATTTTAAAAGAAGTACAGCAAGACACAAACTCCTTCAAGTCTAGAACAAGTAGAAAAGATGATTTGGGGCTAATAGTCCAATGCCCTACATGGAAAGCTTGTCTTCTGTAAAAGCCTTTGAGGTTTTATCAAATCTCTTTGAAGCACGTGTAGATACAGTGCGCTAACTACCTCTAGGGTAAATTTTCCCTTCATCTCATTGTCCTTGTAACTTACATTTTGTTTTTAATTTTTATATACACATTTCTCTCCTCTTTCAAGTTATTGTTCCTTAACATGCCATTTCCAACCTCAGTTAATCATCTTTCCTTTGTTTTGGACTATTGCCATTTAAATGTTTACAGAATGTTATCATAACTTCTTTTCCTTAAGCTCTAACCATGAAGTACCCTTAGCCTCTCACAAAATAGATCACACCTTGTAATACTTGTTTCTGTCATCGTTTCTTGGAGTGTCTCTGAGACACGTGCTGTGCATACTGAACGTAATAGCAGACAAATTTATTTACAAAAAAGTAATGTAACACAAAAACTTTTGAAGGCTATTCTGAGTAGATTGACTTCTCCAAGTTGCACAGAATTTGGCTAATGATAAGAAGCAGAATACCTCATCAACCATTAGCAAAAAGCTAATCAAAATCTTAATTCTTATCTCTTCGTTTTCATGAACAGGTCTGCTACTTGTGCAACATCATTAAATTGAAACCTCATGTCCAATATGTTATCTCTCACTCAAAATCTTTTTCACATTACTGTTCTTCCTATAGAATGTTCCTTTGATTTTATGCCAGATTGTATTTTTCTCCATGTATATTATTTCACATTTGCCCACATTAAATTGTATTTATTTTAATGCTTTCTAAGCTCCTCTGATGTTTGCTATTTCCAGTCCTTCCTATTTTGGTATCACCTCTAAATATATTTATTGTACAATTTCCTTTCTCTTTAAGATCAATAGGGCAAAACCATTATTTTAATGTCCTGATTTTTAAAGATGTTGAACACTTCTCTCTTCTGCAGGCTCCATTTGTACCTCTGTGCAGAACTGAGCAAGTCAAGCTACTTTTATCAGCTTCATGCTAGAAAAACATTGAAAAAATATACCTTCTGGATCAACTTAAACCTAAGTTATTATTTCTTTCCTTTTTAAAATGCACACTGAAAAACATTCATTTTGGATCAACCAAAAGGTTCCCGTTAATCTGAGGAAAAGCATTTTGTTCCATTTCCCTTCAAACAAAAGTTATTTCCCTCAAAAATTAAAAATAGATACCCTTTGAAGTGAAATAGAATATTAAATAAAGATCAACTATTTTATTTTTTATAAAGGGTTAAATGGAATCATCTTTTTCATTTTGTTGCTTAAGCAGGTGTCACGAACTTGACATGAATTCTTAAATAGCGTTATTTATTTTAATCTGCCAAAAACTAAGGATGATACAATGTGAGTTCAGAAAACCGGGTGTTAATCCATTCCAGAATGGACAGCTAAAAAATTAACTGTAGGAGTCTCTACTTGTAGCTGCTCTTCCAGGAGATAGGTCACATGCCTGTCTCTGCTGGAAGCTTCTCTCCTTCCAGGCTGGGCCCCAAATCCCTGCTTTGGCCAGGTTTCTCTTCCCAGTTCTTGCCTGACACTGACTTGAAAATGCTTTTTAGCTTTTTGATTTTTTTTTCTGTGGAAAAATAGAATTGAAAAAATTCTGCTAAGCTCTGTTTGCTGTGGAAATCTTGGACTTTACTCCACTGCTGTTACTGTTGGTATACAGAATTTTCCCATTGCACCTCTGATCCCAGGGACATTGTGCCTTGGGACAGGCAGAATTTTCTGCCCCCTTTACCCATGGGTGCACCCATTACATTAGCTGTCTAATAGCTGGTGTATGGGGAAAGCTTTTGGAACTGTCATCTTTGGATCAATATCCAACAACATGAGAATCCCATGGCATGTTTGAACAGGAAGGAATGAAATTTTTACCTGAATGCAGTTCATCAACACCAAAAAAAAAAGATCGAAGAGGATAATTTTCTCCTACCTTTATTAATGTAGGTGTTCCTTTTAATTGACATAAGACAATCAATTAAGAATGGACCTAAATTTTCATCACTAGACCTTACTCCTTTCTATCTGATTCAAAACTCATGAAACAGAGAAATATTAAAACCAGCTTTTAGTTTAGCAGAGAAAGGGAATAATCAAGATTCTCTGGCAGAAAAATCTAGCCTCACTTTAACATACAGGTGAAAGCTGAATCACAATTGATAGGTCATTTGTGCAAAGATATTTTGGACGATGGTTACATGGTAGAAATTTCAGCTTAAGCACTATCCCCACTCTCCTACCTACAATTAAAACATTATGCCCTTAACTTCCATGACAAGATGGGTTTTCAAAGACCTCTCATGGGAATCAAAACAGTAATTACCTGTTCATCAGGCTCAAGAAGTATGAGCTCTCATTTTTATATAGAGCTCATTAAAATAGATTTGGAAGATAAATGCAAATATATGAAGAGGTGGGAAGAATCCCTAGGTAGAGAGATTTCATTCAAACAGTGGTCTGTAATTTGGCACAGAGCAACCACTACTTCCATAACTATTATTAAAAGAAAGTCAGAATAAAATGTTAGATAAAGTTGTCTCTTCACGCACTACAAAAATACCTAATTTTTTTTTCTGAGCCTGACAATAGGTTGAAGAGAAGAATAAAAGGTTTGTTCCTGTGTTTGGTAAGAATGGCCTTATAACCCAACTGATGACCCAGTGTCAACACTGAATTCTGAAGTTATGGAACAATTGGAGCTGGAATGCCTCAGCAACTCTCGCTTGGATTTGGGAAACATTCGGTGAGACACTCCATGTTAAAGTAAGTATTTTGAGTCCATTTCATTTCATAGATCTGGCCTATCTTCAGGCATCTAGGCTGTGATGCATGACTGTTAGAGGATGATAATACAGGCAAGTCACAAGTGTGAGATACCAGGGTTCATCTGCACCAATGCAGACACCTTGGCCCCTTGTTTAGTAGATATATTGCCCATTCTCTGATGCTGGAACAGGATTATACTTGGTTGTATATTTTCTAGTGTTCTGTTCACAGTGGTTTTAAATTTCTTGCACACTGAGGCTGCCTTTTTCTGTACCTTTAGAAGATACTTTTACTTCTGCTGATAGGTCTTGCTGTTGAGAAGTCAGTAGCTTGTAAATAATAATAAGGAGCCTTAATTATGGACACAATTTGATTTCTGAAGCCTATAAATGGGTTTCAAAATCAAAAAAGCTCAATATTTGGCCATTAGCTCTATCTTGAATAATCCTAAATTATTATCCTCAGTTGTATGAGGTTATTTATATAAAAGAACTATTCCTACTGAAGTCAATGGCAAAATTCTTTTTAACAAAAAGTTTTGCAGATTTTAAGGCCAGAAGACATGAAAATCAACAAAAGCGCCACCTAAATTTTACTCTGTACTCATATTTCCATTTAAAATACTGTGCATTTGGGAAATACCCTGTTTTGTTTTGAAGATTGCAAATAGATAGTTCCACAGCTTAATAAGCATAGCTTTTAATATGTTTTTCTAATTTAAGTTTATATAACAAAATCTTCAAACTACTCCTAGCATGCCTTCTTGTGTTGGACTAAAATATTTTCTATTATTAGGAGTATTTTCTTCATGTTGTTGTTTGAAGACTATAATCTAGTAATCTGTTATATTTTATCTTCACTAAGAAAAGAGATTGATTTTTATTCTGACTACAACAGATGCAGGTATATTTAACAATCAAACCTATAATATTATCACCAAACCAGATGAAGATGGAGTGTTTTCCACACAACCACATTCCTCTACATTATGCTATCACCTTCAATTCTTCACTGGTTGCATCACCTTATTATCATTACTTAATTCAGGATTCATGTCAGCAGTGTAGGCTAGAGCCATGTAGACTTTTCTTTTTAAGACGCTGGCAAAATACTAATTTTTCCAAGGTTTATTAAATGCCAACACTATTATCTCCTGGAGTTTCTTAGACAATGTCTTAGACAATGTCCTCTCTGTTACTAATGGATAGTATTTTTCTTTTCTATGAAATGAAAAAGTATAATCTTTCCTGAAAATATGTTGAATTCTTCTTCCTCTTCTGCAGACTCATAATTTTACATTTGTTGCATAGTAGGCATCTGTCATCACTAGAAACTATTTTTTCTCGTATACTAAAAAACCAGCAGTAATATTTTTATGAACGCTATGGGACATAGAGTTTTTAGATATTTCAGTTATTTGCATTCTGCTGTTGTTGGTTTTTATCCACTATAATCAATGTCTCATTTCCCCTCTGTTTTTAATTATTTAAAAATCTTTTGACTCCTGATAGAGACAATTTTCATTTTTGAAACCAAGTTTTTCCTTCCTTCCTTCCTTCCTTCCTTCCTTCCTTCCTTCCTTCCTTCCTTCCTTCCTTCCTCTTCCTTCCTTTTCAGCAGTTCACAAATTATTTTTAAAAAGGTCCCAGTTATCATAAGCATCTATCTTTAGACACTCTATTCCTCTCAAATCTGTTCAAAGTTGGTTTTAACTGCCTATGTGTGTGTGTCTCCTGCACCAGGGGTCAGCCACCCTCAGAGTGAGGGATAAGTGGAGAGGTTTAGAGTGTCCCACGGCAGGGCTGGTCCAGCACCATGAAGGGTGCACCATGAGATCTGGAGAAAGGTGGTTTCCTAGTTCTTTGCTCCTACTCAGTTCTGAAACCAGCAAGAGCTGGGAGCCCCTAACTCAGAGACAAGACAAGATGGAAAAAAAAATGCAGCCTGATATATCACTCCTGAAATACTTCTGGCTGTTTGACTACAGAATGGAACCGTAGCTCGTTTGCACATAAATAAAAAGTTATACTGTGCCCACTAATGTCTTGACCACTGTTGGTAAATCATTCTTTGTCCATAACATCAAAGTTACTTCTTGAACTTTCTTGAATTTCTTTAAATACTTCTATTAGAAGCTTGTCCAGAGTTTTCAGACACTCTAGGGATCTTTCAGTGGGTAAAATTTCCTGCGCATTACTCCTGATTGACATCCTCACAATGCAATTTTTCTATCTAGCCATCTCAGACAGATTTTTAAAGAGCTGTTCATCCTCTTCATCCTCTTCCTAAATTCAATCTGTTAGCCTGCTGCTAACTTCTGCACCACTACTCCACCTGAAGATTTATCATTTAATATGTTGATCAATAAGCACTGCAAATATTTTTTTTACTTTGTCAATAGTTTTAGACCAAATAATGCTATATTTTGTATACATCATCCACTGCTTTTCCTGTAGTATCCCTCTCTTTCCTAACAGTTCATAGCCAGTGATTTTAACATTCCAGTGATATGAATAATTCCATTGGACGTGGTATTAATCATATATAATTACTCTCTATAAATTAGTGTCTCTAACACATTTTGTTTATTACTCAGACTATCATTGGCAATTAGGCAACTAAATATTTAAATTTTTTTTTAATGTCTCTTGGTGCCTTAATTCTTTACACACATTCTGTTTTGAATGAAAGTTGCATGTCTGAGCATATACACTGTGTTCTAGCCATGGGCAACATCACTTTAGATGTAAACCTAAAGCCTTCCCATCTACTTCAGCTGTTTTGTCACCACATGGAAGATCCTGAGTGTGTGTTTCTGTATGCTGTCTATTGGACAGGCTTTCACAATTACTCAGCTGGTTTTTAGCACATTATTTTTAGAAGTTGGTTTAAATGTTATGATAATGACATTAAAGAATTTTCATTAATTTAAGAGTTTGAGGTTTTCTTCTCTTTATCAAGAACAAGTGTTGTAGAAGTTATGAAAGCACTATTATGTTCCGTTGGTGAACACATAATTTTTTAGGTAATTTAAATTTCTATACAAACACAGCACTAATTATGAGTTTGGGTGTGAGATAATGAAAAGAAAAACCAGAAATTTAATAGCAAAAGGAAACAATGGACTTGGCTCTTGACAGGTTGAGAGAGATACTTTGAGTTTTAGTATATTACAAGAACAGCACAAATATGCTGAAACATGCTCAAACATAACTATAGATGAACATACAGAGCTTTTTAGCTTCCAGGCTGCCAGCATTCTCAGTAGTTGGCTTCATCTTAACACAGCTTTACATTGTTAAATCTTTCCAAGTTTATAAATATCTTGGAATCCATGATGTCCTGCCAATTTCCTTCATTTTTATTCTAGACATCAGTGGTTTCTGGCATAAAAATTGGTGTATGAACTGAAGATCTGTCTACACATATGTAGGTATCCATAATCTCATACCCTTTACCCTTATACATGCCAGTCATACGCACTGAGTCTGAGCAGACCAGTTCTCCTGAAAGCGTGGGGAATTGCATTTGTTTTGAAGCTTGAGTGTAATTTGCTAGAAATACTTGGACTGTCTATAAATACATGATTAGTGAACTTTTGTTTACAGCTACCTGTATCCATGCATTCTGGTCCTTCCACCTCCTTGATATCTATATATTTTCTCTTTTCACAAAACTTTATATCCGTGTAATTTTCTCCCTGCCTCCAGCTCTCATGAGCACTGCTCAAGTACAGACATAGCAGATCCCCACCCTCTTTGCCAAACCAGAGATTACCCTCATACATGCAGTTGGATAACCAGAGGACTATACCAAGATTATTGTTCATTTCTGGAGGTGATATTCATACAAGTATGATTTAGCATGAAAATATTTACTACTACTACTACTAAGCCACAGGAAAGCAGCTGGAGGCATTGACATGCTACTGGACCAAACTGCTTTGTTGAGCACAGATCAAACATTTGTAGCAGCTGTACTACGAAAATGAAGATGCAAATCCGATGTTCAGCAACTTACCTTCATATTCTGGCATGTCTCTGTTCAGTGGTACTTGACCAAGGTTTTTCCATGCCATGATGAAGAGCTTAAAATATATCATCACCTGTTCTCTACCCATCAGCACGACATGCAAAAAAAAGATGCGATAATACTGAAGAGGAATTCCAGGAACAGACTGCACCCATCTCAGTGCAGGCTTAGTCACATCCTCATAAGGCTGGATTTTTTAGAAGATATTTGAGAACATGTAGGTGAGTGAACTCACACGGACAGCCACTTGCTGCATCTGCAACCACCTAATTTTAAAAGGAAGGTATTTCCACGTTATAATAATGAAAGATGCTTAAAAGTTGAGCATACTCAGCTTCAGGCAGAGGCTATGTTATTAATTTTTAAAAATAGGTTATCTTCTCCTTGTGTGTCATAAATGAATGTTACCAAGTGGCCATCAAGCATAGGAAAAGGTTCACCCAGACAAATACAGCATATTTCAGAAGGCAATTTTTGCAGCATTTAATACTCGCAGGATAGCAGGTTTAGCAGGTAAAGAATACAGAATTTTGAGAGAGCTATAATTTTTTTGTTCCAGTGCTACCAACTGCTTGCCAGCAGTTTATAATTTTTCTGAATATCAACTGTGGAGTCTCTGCTGAAGTCCACAGATACTGCAGTCCACTGCTCATCTACCCTGCTCTGTCACTCCACTGCAATCCTATGTGGCATTGATAAAATCACTTTTGTGCTACTAAATGTTCACTGTCTAGTTCAGCACTTACTGAATTCCTCCTTTTTGTGGATGCTTTTCAAGCATCCAAACAGGTCCGTGTCATTGGCTGGTTGACAAGTTAGATATTCATGAATGGATTCATGAATACACCACTTCACATCCTGTATTCTTCCTGCATGCATGCTGATGCAGGCTTATTTTCTTTTTGTTTTCATTCTACTCTCATTAATTCCTTAACATTTTGTATAATTAAAAAAAAAAGGAAGAAGGAGAAGCTGGCCCAGACAAGTTTGTATATCTGGAAGAGTGGGTTTGTTTGGAGTGAACCTTCCTTTTACTTCAAGACACCAAACCCCATTTTTTCACTAATACTATTTTTCTTTTAATTCTCTTTTCTTGCATTTGTAGGTGCATGTTGGAGCAGACATAAGGGTGAAGCTCAACAGTGACTTTTCTTTAGAAGATGTCATGATTACAAAAATACTTGGAAAGAAGAACTAGAGGTATCTCTCTGGGCTGAAGAAGTAGATGGCATGGAATACAGAAAGGCTGATCAAAGTATTCACTAGAAAAATACAAATTTAGGAAAGGGTTCTGGGCTGTGTTTGGATCAAAGAATATACAAAGAATATACAAAGAATATTTCCTTTCCTTTGTAATAATAGCTTTCAAATGAATAGATATGCATAAATGAAGAAATTAAGTTTTATTTTAAAGTGCAAAGCTCCAAAGACACCACTGTCTCCACACAAAGCTCATAAACAGGTACTATTGGCATTTGGATAAACTAGTATCAAATTTCTTTCAACAGCTCCTCTTCACAAAAGCAGTCTCCAAAAATAAAAGCTTGTAATTACTAGAAACTTAAAATGCATATGGCAAAGAGAAATTAAACAAAGAAAAAAAAAGAGGAAAAAAAGAAAAAAAAAAGCACAGCAGTCAAATGTAATTAATTGAGCATCACATATCTTTCCCATCTCTTACTCATCATCACCAACCTGTGTTGACAGGACGTTGGCAAAGACAACCTGTGCCTTGCCGTGAGCCTGTGCCGCAGTGGACGCAAGGTGAAGGCAGGAGAGGTTCCGGTCACCGCTATGGAGCTGCCAGACTCACTGTCCTGGGCCCACCCCGGGACTGTCACCACTGCCCTCGCCAGCAGTCCCAGTCCTACCCAAACCCTCTGTCACCTTGCCATTGAGCGGATAATGCTGGTGGCATTGTATTCCCTTATTACTTACACACGCCTTTTCCAGATGATTTTAAGACTCACACTATAAGTCCTAAAACGCTATAACATTTTTTGTCTTGTTTGTCTCTGTCCAATGGGCCAAACTTAAAGCTGAGTGAAGTCAATGACACCGCTTTGTTGGCTGGGATAGGTGGTGGGTCATGTGCTAGGATTTTCTAGGAAAAAAAAAATAAAACCAAACAAAACCAACCAACCAACCCCCAAAACATTAAAATTATTGTTTGAACATTTAGACTTAGAAACAGTGATCTTCATATGTGTTTATTTGATCTGTAATATTTCAGGCATCTATCAAAAGCCCCAAGTAAATAACATGGTTGATCTAAATCTGCAGGGTTTGGTGAAGTAGATTATATAGAATGTACTCATATTTCAACAATAGCATTTCACAACTTTTTCCGGTATATTTTTAGATTATGAATGCTTCCTCCATTTGGAATAATGATTTCATTAGTCTTATTCAATAGTTCTAATTTCGTATCGGCATAAATATATTAAACCTGTCATCAGGTGTTTTAGCATCCATTTTAAAACACTATTTCATATATGTATATGAAAGAATAGTTCTTATTATTGTCAGGTTCTAATAATGTTCAGCCACAGATTACTCTGTTTGATGGAAGAGTAAAGACACTTGGATGTCTAATTCTTCATTAGTCTTTTCCTTGCTGTAATGAGCAAAGGTGTAAATATTAACACCTCTGATTTTCAAGCATTAGTCTAACCTATCATCCATAAATTCAATTTCATATAGCCAAGCTACTTCAAAATTGAAATACTTTACCCTTAGTGAGCAATATGACTTGAATCTTTGATTTACTGATATTTTGGTGTCTAAGATTTCTGTTTCTGAAATATAACCTTTTATTTAACCATAACCTTTTTGATTTTGTTATGCTATTTTATAATAGTTGAAATGGGATCTTTACAATTATTCAAAGATAATGGATTAATTTCTGTTATTACTTGTTTGTATAATTTTCTCTTTATAAATTATTTGTTGCAGCCTTTGTATTGTTTTACTGCCTGTAATTGACAGCTTTATAATACCTAAGGGCATATTTGAGGTCTCTTTCTCTTTTCAAACACTCTTCTCTATCCACAGCAATGGCTGTTTTTCTCTGTTTCTTTATTGTCTATGGAAAGCAGAACAGAGAGTGCTACTGAAGGTGGTAGAATATTACATTCTGTTGCAACTAGCGGTTTACTTAAGCTATGTAACTAAGTGTCCTGTAAAAGCAAAATTAAAAAAAAAATTGCCCTGGCAAATCTGATGTTTTCATAAATCATGAGCAAAACTTTTAAGGTTGTGAAAACCTGAAATATTTGTATCCACTTTTTAATTGTTGATGTGCTGATGTCAAGCCACCATGCAGTGTATTTTTAGTAGCTCTCTCCATGACTAGTTATGTGTAGAAATAAGAAGTAAAGGGTATCATTTCTGGCAGAACTGGAGTGAATTAGAAATTCTTTTTTTGAGACATTTTAAAATATTCACTTTTTTAACCTCCTTTAAATCTACCTCTTGCTATATTTTGCAAGTGTAGGGATTTAATGCATGATGCCTACATATGTGTACATAATATTCTCTACCTTTTGTCTTTAATATTCCTTCATTTTTAATTATTAAAGATAAGTATTTGAATTATAAATATTCTAGTTATACAGGAATAGGCAAAGCAGGCACATACCCTCAGGCAAAATTCTTCCATTATCCATAATCCTTCTGCCTCCTGCCTCCATTTCTCTACCTCCTATCTTTATGTCGTCTCAAAAAACACAGAGGCGTTCTTTTAAACTAACCTTCTCCTCCCCACTTAAACCATAGAAATCCCTTCTCAATATGTATAGGGGCCTATTCATTGAAGTGGGATGTCATACTTGTCCTAAATATAATAAAGTGCTATCTTCAAGGCATTTCTGCATCCAAAACACTCCCCAGAAACCTGCCTAGTCCTCCCATCTAACCAGCCTGAATGTCACAAATCATAGCACAGAAGCTGCTTTATAGTGAATCATTAACATTGTCAGGAATGAGTTGGCAAGGAAAAAAAAAAAAGCTTTCTATTAGAGAACTGAGGGAGAATATACAAATGACAGCATTGTCATTTCTCTTACATTGTTTTATAAAGTGCACAGCTGATTAGGAAGAGATTATTATAGAATTTATACACTGTTTATGCATACATGACAATTTTGTTTTCGTCCTCTACTGTTTGTGAGTACGTATGGATGTGCTTTAGATTAACTGCTTTACTTTAGATTTTTGAATTATATGAGTAGCAGTTTCATTATGTTGAAAGACTGTGCATCCTCAACAAATATATCTGGAAACTAAGAGGTACAAAAATGCAAGATATATGTGGAAAGTGTTTCTAATCTACATAACGATTACAAAAGATATCCCTAACTCCTGTTAGAAGGCATCTGAAAAGGTCCTTTAGAATAATATCACTTCAGTATAAAGAGACTGTTATCTGATTACAACTTGGAGGTGTATGACTCTGATGTAGATGCTTTCTTGTCAATTTTCCTGTTTGGCACAGCTTGAATGGGATAATATGCACTTATAACATGTAATACAATTAGTTCGCTTTTGAGCATCAAATATTGTAAAGGAAGTCATTTTGATCAATACATTGATGCTTTTTATATAAAATCCTAATATATTTGTGTTGTAAATTATGGGTTTTTTTCCCCCTTCATATCTTAAAAGACAATTGCATGGAATTATACATGGCTTTGTTGTTCATGGAGATAAAAACGTGTCAAACCATCACTGGCAAAAAAAATGTGTGAGTATATACAGTATACACCTAAAAAGAAGAAGATTGATTTTCAAAGAGCAAGTTAATTTGCTTTGACAATGGTGGTAGCTTTCTTTAAATTGTTGTAAAGAGTAATGAAAAGCATGTAAAGCAGAAAATACTCCTCAGAATTTCACAAGCATTTGCACAAATAATTTTAGAGTTATTTTCTTTGTCTTAGATGGTCATTTGCACAGTTAGGTCATACTGACTACACTGCTTTGATGTAAACCTGGAGTATTTAAGCCGTTTCAGCTGAGTTTTGGATATATCCTCATGTCACTGAGCTCAGGATCTGGCTGTGTTCTGCATAGTAATTGCTAGCCAAAACCAACAATTCCCCAAACTTTCAGTCTCCTACTGATATTTAGGTGTGGTTTGAGTGACAGCATTACACACACAGAGGGAATCTATTTTTTTCTCCTCTCAAATAGGTTGATTGTGCAAGAGGTCCTTCAGACAGAACAATTTGCATGGTATCCATCAACACACAAACTACTTCCTTCACAGGGCAACTGCCAGGAATATATAGGCTCCAAAGTACTGGGAATGACAGGATAGCTAAGACATGGCAGCCTCATCATGCTAATATTCACATGATGTTGCCTCTGTAATGACTGCAGCTTGTCCCAACGCACAACTGCGGAGCTGGGTGAAAAGGAAACTATTCTTTCTACCTCTCTTCTGGTACAATGGAAGTAATTTTAAAGAAAGGTAAGATATGAATATTAACAGTAATCCTAAAAAACATAATAACACCTAATAAAAGTAATCACAGAGTGAGTCTTTTCCTTTGAGCATTATTCACATCTTCCTCTAGGGAATCTTGGGAGGTCTTCGCAAAAAGGCTTGATCCCATGGCTAGTCCACTTCAAGCACTGTTTGAGGTCCTAAGAACTAAGCCTTACAGACATCCAGTGTGAGGTAGGTATTATCTGCTTGTTTCTTATGTGAAGCCCTTACCTTTTTCACAGAAGATGAAACTTCTAGGGCTAGAGCCACTAAATACAGGCTTTTTATCTGACAGTGAGATTTTAAATAGAAATACACCAGAAAAGGAAAGGAGACAGGACAAGGTCCCAAAATCCATCAATTCTCTTAGACATGTCTCTAAGTAAGAGAGGCACAAGGAAGAATTCCATCTTAAGCAGGCAGTGCGATTTTCCCTGCACTGGTATACTGTTTGCTTGATCAAGAAAAAGAAAAAAAGAGAGAAAAAAAAGCAACTGCTGTGATTTACTGACCATTCAAAGAAAATTCTGCCTGATAGGTAAAAAATGTATGCAAGCATGTGCATAACCAAGCATAAATTATTTAATTACTGATAAAATAAAAACTGAAATAACTGTTTCATCAATTAGAGAAAATATAGATTTTTCTGTATAATATGACATTGCTAACACGTTACTGTTTTCTGTGTGTGCCCAGAAGAAAGCATAAAAATACTTCCCTTCAGGAAACCAGGGTAGTTTGTTTTGTTTGGTTTGGTTTTGTTTTTTCCTTTGAGAATGGTCCTGAGTACAAGGTGAATTTTGTCCAAAGGCTGTTCAGATATACAGCGAATGCAGGCAGGTTATCAGGAAATACAGGCAAGCTGAATATTGGAGTTCACTTCTTGGTTAATTCCTCAAAGCCCAACCCAGATAGGGTCAAACACCATCAGCTCTCACTCAAAGACACTGTGCATGTTAAATACAATAGCCTGCACTGGTTTTCATACTATTTACCAGAACACATTATCAGTAGCAGCAACCTAAACCTTCAAAACAAATTTTGAAGGAAATAACAGTCAAGGAAGTGTGATGTAATTATATCCCTCAATAATTCGGCACCAATGAAAAATGCAGGACTGAGACTTGGGATTTTATTGACAAATGTAAAATATTTCCCAGCCATTGCATAACATATGGAAAGAATAACCATCCATATCCACATCTTCATGCTTACACGTTCTCCTCACCTTCCTAATATAGTAGAGTCAGTGAAGAAGAGGAACATGATAAAAATAAATGATGGATGTTAACAGAAAGAAGGAAAATATTGTTGAACACATGCAAACATATGGCTCAAGAATACCCTGGGCTAGTATAGCAGGTAACTAGTATCAGACAAACTCTGGCTAACCATGTAAGAGCCGCCAGCAACGCACTAGGGCAAGAAGGCAAGGGACAAAGAACAAAGAGAGGATGCTGTTAAAAGGCTTGGCTTCTGTCTGGACCGTCTGTCTATACAGCTAACTCAGCACCAGAATACCAGAACCCATGCATGTGAGATAGCCTTTACTGGGGCACCTTGCAGTGACATGAAAGCACTTCTCTGCACACCGGTCACCCAGAGATAGAAGGTGTGAACAAAGCTGAAACTGGAGAATGACTTGCAAGTGGACTTAGAATTCAGAGGCGGGGAGAAATGCTGGATGGAGATGCAGACTTGAACAGAGGAGACTGGTATGGACAGGGATCAGAAGGGACAGGGAAAGGAAAGAAGATTCATCTGTTCCCCTTCTTGACTGTTACATTCTCTCTTTTTAGGATGCAAATTCTTCAGTAAAGAAGAGATCATTCCTGCCTTTACTCCTGTATGGCACCTAGCACTGTATTAATATGCAATGTAGCTCAATTAGACAGCAGATGTGGCTCATACTTTGTCAAAGAACCATTTATGGTGCAATTACGGATTTTGTTAAGAAAGCTCTTAATGAATAATTTCACTCTGATATACTGAAATCTACTATTTTAAAAAGTGAAAATATTTGGTTTAATAAGATAATATTAATTATGGCAGTCATAGATTTTTAATTAATCAATTTTGATTTTTTTCTCGTTTTGAGATGTGTTATAACTTTGAAATTTTCCATTAGAAAAGTTCCATCTTTCTTCAGAAAAGCTATGTCTTTGAAACTCTTCTTTCTAAAATGCCTATCTGATTTTTTAACTACTTTAATGCCTTTATGCATAGACTGACAGGTGATAGAAATATTATTTATTTGGTACTTATTCAGTGCGGCTTCATGGGAAGGTGATACAGGAGATGCCATTCAAAGCCATATCATACCATCCATTTACCAGTTAAAGGTTACCTGCTACATGGAAAAGTAATCTGAACCCAATCACAGTGTATTTGGAGTACTCTGTGCCATGCAATAAATAGAAATTCTCGCTTATGGAAACAAAGGAGAAATACCTCTCTATATTTTATATGACAAGAAACAAAGACTTCTCCCATGCCCTTTATCTCCCTAAGGGTGAGGCCGACCTAAAACATCACCAGCATATTTTTGCAAGGAAGTTGCCAACTTATTGTCAAAGAGAATTAGTACTAAGAAATATGAGCCTTTGCTACTAAGAATAAAAGACTAATAAAAGAACTGGAGAAAATAAAACACCAAAAAGCACAAGAAAATTTGTTTGTTTCTTTTACTTACTGTTTTCTTCCTTTATCTAAGAAAATGAATTCCTGCTCAGTTACTTTTGTGAAATTTGATAGTTCTGCTTTTCAAAGTCTGCTACCACTTCATTTTAATTTCATTTTAGGTCATCTTCCCTTATTTGAGTTCTGTTTTCTGTTTCAAATTTAAATTATTCTCATGATATAAACCCCCTTCTTCTCCAGAATTTAACATCCTACATGCAAGCTTTAACCCCTATTTAGTCATTTAAATAAGTATCGTGAATGAAAAAGTATTGCTGATAGTAAGGCTGAGCTCCCTGAAATCATACAGAGGTGCAAAGTGCTTAATGATTTTGTAAAAGTAAATGAGAGAATAGTAATTGTCATAATGCACAAAAATAAACAAGTAAGTTTCTTGAAATGTATTGAGTATATACAGGTGATCTATTCATCATGACTTGGTACTCATCTATCATCTGTATTCTCTGTTGGGGTGTCATTTCCAGTCTTGCTGTCGTGTTAGTCTCTGTTGGCTGTTTGTTGTACTTTCAAGTAAAAGCGCTTGTATTGGGTCAAATTTGGTTTTCTATATAAAATATCAAGATTCTCTTCAAGTTGTAAGAGGGCATTTGAACCTCTCGTCCCCTGTGAAATATGATGTGTTTGTGTAGAACTCACTAATTACGTCATTAGTACACTGAGTGGTAGTCATTCACAGTAAAAAATGAACAATAGAGTGATAGGAGAATTTAGGAACATACACTATCCTTTTGATCCCAGGGTGACCATTTCAGAAAAAAACCATTTTTTGCCTCCCTAAACAGGAGTCAAGCACTGTCTGCTACTTCTTTCTATTTTTCTCCCATAGGAACCATGCAGTAGAGCAAAGTAGTCCAGAAAATCTGGCCTGTGGCACGTTGCTGTCTCAGTCAGATATCATATCCATGTCTAGTCCCTTCATTACCTCATTTCTCCTACATCAAGAAGAAGCCAATGTAAATTGCTAAATGAAGAAAGCTATATGGTCCTTCAAGTTAAACAAAACCCCTTGCATCAGCCATGCAACCACCAGCATACATTCTTGTGTCAAACAAGGCATTTTGATGAACCTCCTACCAAATTTAAAATGTAACAAAGATTAGTAAAGTCCAGAAAGTTGCCTTTTAGAGAAGTTCTTTTTTTAGTTCTACACTAGCTACTTTATTATTTGCAAAAGAAATCTCATCTCAGATGCAGCATCTATATTCCAGTAAAGTTCTGCTTTTTACCCAGTTTTCCAGCTGAATTGATCGAGGCAAAAGAGGTCAAGTGACTTGCCAAGGTCAGATGGCAATCCAGTGCTTTACCAAGGATTAGAATTTAGGAACCTCCTGATTAATAGAACAAATAACCTCCATGCACCAAATCCCCACGGGATGGGCAAATCACAGAACTGGGTAGGATTAACCAGAAAGGACTTGTCCGTTTGGGTAAGCAAAATATACCCAGCACAGAAGAAATACAAACATTTTCAAGTTGCTGAGGCATAATCCTAGGGACCATTTACATCTGTGTGCTTTTGTAGTTTGTGGAGGTTTTTAAGGGACCAGTGAGGCACAAGGTTAATATTTGAAGCCATGCTGTTAAATGCACCCATCTTTATTTTAAAATATAGAATAACCCACCTCAATACGCTATTATTTTAATTATTTAAAGAGACTCAGCCACTGGCACTGAAGATTTGCACCATGGAAAGCCCTGTCTCCTAACAAAAGGGCACATGCTCAGAAAAGCAAGTAAACAAACATTCCAGACGTGCCTTATGCTCCAGCAGCAGCGCCTCTTAAACAAACCTTACTAGTTACAGAGCAAAAATGGAAACTGTCTGTTTTGATTTAAATCTGTCCCTAAGCAATTTCCATGAGTTAACACAGCAGAAGCACAAGTACAGGAACAAATAAACAAACAAAGAAACTCGAGCTTGCTTCTAACAATTGAACTGCCACCAGTTTCCACAATGCAATCATAGAGCTGTCCAGTCTTGCACCACAATTAAAAGCAGCTCACAATGGAGGCGAACTGCTCCACCCCAGCCATGGGAGAGTGTGTTGAAATGCTAATTGCACACAAAACTTCAGTGGTGCTGGTGATTAATATACTTATTGTTATTGTTAAAATTGGAATGACAAAGAGTATAATATAGCAGTGCTTTTGTGTCCTCTGGTTGTTCAAAAGTGTCTCCTTGCACTTTCTTTGGGTGCCAGAATTACTCAACTTCATTTTACGGTTTTCACTTGCATTGAATAGACAGGAGACGTGGAAGAACAGCTATTGGAGTATTTTAAATAAAACAAAATAGGTAAGGATGTTTTTGTTGTTTAGGAAACCTGTGGTCGGGAGGACAGAGGGAACTAGTAAGATATGTTCTCCCAGGTGGAAAAAGAATGGAAGAGGATCTGGACTTCATTTTAATTGACAGGGTCCTGATTTGTTACTCCTTCAACTTCACTCAAGTCATAATTCCTTATTCACTCCTATAAACTACTGAGATTTCCTGTACAACCTACCAAAAGGCTTCATGTATGCTTAAGAAGACAAACACAAAATTGGCACTTACTAGCTGCAGTTATATGCTCAGCTTTAAATATTTACTGAAAACATTTTTCTGAATAAGAGGAAGATATTTTGCATCTTGCAGAATCCAGGTTTGAGTCTAACTGCTACAGAATGATTTTCAGGGGAGAGATGGATGGTCATATGCTCTGTAAGGCAAGTCTTTTGTTAATTTCTGTGGGATTTGTGAGAAAAACAACTTGAGTCAATATTGACATATCCTTGCTGTATGGCTAGGATGCAATTGTTTATAATCCTGACCCGTTAATGGTGGAGATAACGATGTGGTGACTAGAATATCTAGTCTAAGTTAGCTTAACTTCACTACAATGTCTAATGTACTCAGTGTTACCTCGCTAGTAAGTAGCCTATTTAGGTACTCTCTTGCCTTGCATAGCATAAACCATTAATTATAATAAATATTTAACCCAAAAAGAGGCTGCAGCAGATCATAACCCAGCTTGGGAGTGATACTTAAAAAGAAAATGCTCTTCTTCTCTGTCAGAAGACTATGGGTTGCTCACCTCAATTCCAAATGTCTTGGCTTCATCACCTGTCATGTATATGGTTGACATAAAAAATTCTTGATGTACTTTAAAACAAAACAAGTAACTAAATAAACAGAAATGCCTATAACATGCCCAAGACACAGTGATTAATTATATGGCTTCCATGGCAAAGATTTTGCTGGTTTTTAAATATCAAACAACTGACAGAATGAAGGCAAGAAACATCAAATCAGGGCTACAAGCTATTGTTACTGCTCAACTGGATGCACATCTGTGGAGGAGAAGAAGGAGAAAGATAGCAAAGAGGAAGAGCTTCTGAAGGTCCAGGAAGCACAGCTAAAGGGAAGCGTGGCTCAAGGGAAGTGCAGCAATAGAGAAGAGTGCCTTTGATGAGACTCATGGCTGCTGGACCATCTCAAATAAATTGAGTTTGATCTAACCCTTTTTGTTTTGATTTCCTTGTCTAAGAGCAGCTGAGCCATGCTGTGCTCTGTGCGTGTACCCATGTTGTAAACTCAGCACATTTCAAAAGGTCAGTTTGTCCTCCCTACATTTGCCATGTAAAGCTACTGCAAGGCAACTCAAGATATGGCATGGAGGACTCAAATGGGAAAGCAAACTCGGACTATAACTAGTCTGTTTGTGCTTGTGCTTGTGTTAGTGAGTGGAACAAGTTCGTGTTATTTGTCCTGACTTGTTCCAGTTTTGTCTCATGCTTTATACACACAAATGTAACCAATACACAATAAATCTGGATTCAAAACTCTTCGTAAGTTGTGGACTAATCATATTTCATTTGACCAGGAGCTTCAACTTTAGCATTGGTGTATTTATGTTCCGTCAGAAAATCTCTAGATCAACATTTTGTGGAGGGAAAGAAAATTCCTGTCCACAATGATGGATGAGACATAAATTGATAATGTTACCTTTACTTTGTGGATACCTTCATGTTATCTTGAAAGATTTAAAAGCAGCTGCAGGGCTTTTATTTACAGTACTCTGGTTGATAGTGACTCTGGAGCAAAGATCTGTCAATAGTTAAAGAGCAGCAGAGCTGCAACCATGGCACTTCCTTCATTTGTGATGTTCTGACACTACACCAGCCCACACTGAAGAAATTCACATCTAGGGACTCTTGCCAAATTTCTGGTCCTTTGGTGCCAGATGACATGAAAAAGCAGGACCAGAAGAGACAAACTGATATATTTGTAAATGAAAAACCAACATTTCCAGGCCTGGTTATCTATGTGAAAGGGACTACGATTTATGGTAGGTGGAGCCAGCAACTGCCTGCAGCCAAGTTAGTTTGATGCTTCCCTTTAGACGAGCATGTTTTGCTTTGTTTAGAGCTGTGTCAAAATATTGATGGGGTGGTATAAACTTTTCCTTGAAGAATTGTTTCTTGCAGGTTCACTCCCCCTGCCCTGAAGAGTTGCGAGATCAGCTTGATTGCTTCTAAGTTTGAGACAAAATTATTTCACCATGTTTGAAAAAAATAACCTTCCTTTAGCTGGGAATCAGGGGAATAATAACTTGAAAAAATACTGGAGAGTATGAGAGGAAGGGTGTTGGTATGTAAAGGGGACAAGCTGACATAAAAAGTGTAGAGCTGAAAGCCAGGTGTCTAGAGGTGATGACACTTAGGATAATGATACTGAGATGATGAAGAAGAGGAACACAGAGGTCTGGCACACTGACAAACAGGAAGAAACACAGCCCAAATTGGAGATTTGGCTTGGTGGATAGGCAGAAAGGTCTGAGCCCTGAAGCAATTTGTCCTCCAAATGTAAAATTTAATCTGGAATTCCTGAGCCTACCAGATTTCTGCTCTCAGCAGATGTTTGTTGAACAACAATCAAGGCATCTGCCAGCACACTTACTAGTGTAGAAGTGGCTCAGAGAATCACAGAGAGACTCTCACTGGTAATGTCTCATGGTCCCCCATTGCACTGGTAGATGATGAGACAGAGGAGTAGGCTGAAAGCTGGCTTTCTAGTTGAAAACTAGTGTTGACATCAATCAGATGTCATATGACAAATATACATGGTTTCTTGTTGCACTACAAGAAAAAGAAATCAGTCTCTTGTAAAGCCAGGCACTCAAAAGTTAGGAAATACCCAATCTTAGTTGATCAAATAAGCTTCTGCTTTATGATACAGCTCTTAAGGGTACACTTTGCCACTATGCTTACATAGGATTATATTTCATGCAATGTACTTGCTTGCTTGACTCCCAAAGACGGGATGTGCTTAGATGTCCAATAGGTAAAGATACCCTAAAAATGCCCCAAAGAGAGTTCTTCATATAATATACAGAAAATAATGAAGCAAAAAATCTTGGCTGTTCCCAGCACTCCTTGATGAACTCTAAAGAATCAGGGAAATTTAGAGTGCCTGATGGCCCCACTCCAGGGAGGTTGAGATTTACGTTGTAAAGGATCTTCTTCAGAATGGTTCTTTGACTACCCAGGTTGTGTGGTGAATGACACAAGGAGATGCTAAAGATCAAAAAAGATTGTTTTTAAAATCAACTGATTCCAATAACATAGCTCTCTTTGTCTGTCCTGGATTCTTCAGGTCCAGGACATCGACTGTATCAATTCACTTGAGTTTTAAACAGCTGGCTACTTCTTGTGTTTTTCTCATCTTGTGACATTAAGTCGGGAACTCTGGTGCTGGACTGGCAAAAGTGCTGCAAGATAAGTGAAAGAGAACAGCAATTCTAAGAGCCTTTTTCACAAGCTATCCAAGGAAGCTGAATTAACATGGCATGCATTGCCTTAACAAATGTGGTTTATCTCATATTCAAGAGTTTATCTATTCAACAGGAACATTCTGTTACATCATTGTATGTATATGTTAAACAAAAACCCCAAAACTACCCAATCCAATCTGAGATACACCACATAAGATGATTGTACACTCTTGGTGGTTTAATCAATTTATATTAAGAAAACATATTTTTGATTCTTATAATAGGTGATTATGTCTAAAATTTTTAGAAAGGCAAATAGTTCTGATATCAGGGTTGGGAGATGAATAAAATTCAGTAAGACACATGCTGCTTTTTCCTTTCCTAAGAAAAAATCAAACCTTAATCCTACAGCTGTAAATTAAATCATTTATTCACAGTGACAGGTAGGAGAACACAGATATAGTAATCTACCATTCTGGTATCTGGTATGCATTGGGAGTATGAAATAGATCTCAGCAGGCTGAATGCTGTGCACCCACGCAATGTGCAATGCTGTGATTATGAGGAAAAGTGGATTTCAGATATGCAGGAGTCCAGTGTAATATGTGGTATTATTTGCAGAATTTTGCTGGGACACATCTGGTAATTTTAGGCCTGGTATAATATCTGATTGGCTTGCCTTTTTTGCCACTGAGAATCTAGACTCCTCAGAAAAATGATGTATTTTCTGCAAAATTTTTATGAAGAATCCATTTTAAAGAAAACAACTTAATCAAAGCTGATTACTTTAGGCACACTCTATTTCCGTAAAGGAAATAAAAACAATGTACACAGTCACATTAAGAGTGTAGAACAAAAGTCACTCCAAAGAGTTTGTAACCTCACCACTATGTTCAATACAAACCACAAGATTTTCAGTATCCTACACAGGCAACTGCATATTAATAGAATTTTGATTGAATATAAATGATAAAATTCCTCAGAACTAGCAGCATCATCCAACAGACTGGTCCTCCCCTCCCTTGCTGCTTTCAGGTATTTGTGAGTTCTTCTGGGTGGTATGCTCGTAATACCTTACCTTAATGTAGTACATATTTCAAAAATGCCGTGTCACTTATGATGGAAACTATAGGCACACATAAGTGGCAAAAAATCCTGCCAAGGAGTGCCTGCAAATGACTTGGTGACAGCAGAGAAAGCTGAACCCTTGGTAGAATTATTCTCCAGTGTTACCAGCTGGTGGCACATACTACTATTTCCACGAGACATTCCTCATATGGATTTACTTTGAGTGGGTAGTGACACCTCTGATCTTGTCATCCTAAGGCATGGAGGGCAGGCTAGGCTGGATTTCCATAATTCTAGTCCAGAACTGTCGTATCAGCATTTTCTACAGCTGGCTATATACCCTTTGGAAAAAAGAAAAAAGAAAAAAAGAAAAGGATAGACAAATCTGTTTCCTTGTAAAATAGATCTTTCAAAGCAGCCTTTCCTTTAGGTTGATTATGTCTTTCAGCCAGAGGGGAATCTTCTGTGGTATGTTGGGTCTGATGGCTGTGACTCACAATAATCATCTCTCACATTTAGTAGAAGAAAGGTTTAGAGTCTTTTTTGAAGAGGCAAATAGGCAAGACATGCTTGCATATGTACAAGACATTCATCTGTTTCTCCAAGCTACTTTGGCCATTGTGTCACATATTATGTTAGTACTCACTGGGTTTAGGGGGAGTAGCTGGTTTTGTATTTTCTTCAGCAGATTTTTCAGTAGGTTTTGGTTGTGCCAACTTTGATACTGGTTGGAACTGACAAAGGTTTAGCCCAGTATTCTAAAATCCAAAACTGGGAAGAAATGGGTCAGGCAAACATCAATTGTCTTGCTGCAGGAAAAGTGAAGTGCATGGTATGCTTTCAGATTTGGCATCCTTATCATAGCAAGTTACTAATTATTAAGTATTCATAAGATAAGCTATTCTCTTTTCCTTTAACCAAATTATGCGGTTGACTTTTAAAGTATCATTAGATTGTTGATTTAGCATCATATTGTGATTAGTATGGCATTTCACACCTTTCCCAGAGTTACTGTCTCAGATTGCCAGCAGATATCATTAAATCTGCCTACAAGTCATACTTGAAAGATTACTTTTGTTGTGTTTTTGCAAAGGTTGGCAACTTTCAGAATTAAATACAAATGAAAATTTAGCATAAAGGTACCATCCTGCTCCTGTCTTCTCTGAGCTGGTGGAGTCCAGATTCCCCTTTATTTTTCTAGGAAGGGGTGCTATGCATGCTGGGGGGTATTTCTTCTGAAAGTTCATCATAGCACAACTCTAACAGATGGGTCATGCTTGCTGGAAACTTTCCTTCTGAATTAAAAATACTCATATTTTCCTCTGATGAAATATGTGAAAGGGTGCATAGCAAGACCTACAGGTCTGGCCAAAGGATGGAAAGAAAATTACCTCTTTCTGGCCAAAGAGAGGCCTATAGCTACTTCTCTTGTAAATAGCAGTGTGCATCAGGGGAATGCTGAGTCAGCTGCAGAGAATTAATCAGCCTTTCATCATCTTGGCTCAGGAAAACTGAAATTGTGCGAAGGGAATTGTGGTGGGCTTCAGTAACAAAAAATTATTCTAGAAAATATCTAAAAGTTAAAGTGGAAAGAAATTTATTCCTCTTTCTCTTCAGATGTAGACTAGAGAGAACCACCCTAATTTCTCTGACTTAAAATTTGATTGAAACAAGTAATGCATTTTAAGAGTGTTTCCCACCCACTGGATCCTCGGGGCATTTGAAAATCTGGTCACTTTATGTGGATGTTTGAATAGGTTCCAACCTCATTCAAACATCTGACCCTGTACTTCTCTACTTTCATCCTATATATTTAGTTTGACATTTAAGGTTCTCTGTCTTCAATTCTCTATGCTTCAAAAAACAGGTAAAAATCTCCAATAAGCATATAGCATATAAAAGTCTTTCATGTTCTAGACTCCTCTAATGAAAGGAACTAAACAAAAAAATTAAAGATTCAGAATCTCAAAAATAAGGTGTGGATAAACACCTCCAAGCTAAGGGAGAAATAATTTAAAATTGAGGTACCTTAATTGACTTGAATGGGCCCAGGCTAGTTTGCATCAACAGAGGATTTGACTTGAAAATATTACATGTCTTTTCTGAAATTTTTCAGGATTGGAAACACTGGAGTAGAAATATTACAAGCAGCAGCATCATTATGTGATTTCCAGCACCCCTCTCCCCAAGCCGTGCTGCTCCAAAGGAAAATCTGCATTCCAGGACTGGGTAATACCTCTGACAGCTTCCCCCATTCAAGTCACCAAGAGCTGCAGCTGGGCTGGGTATAACGAGAATCCTTGTGATATCCCACCCCAGTGAATTTCCTGCTGTATGTAGCCAAAAGCCAGCCTCTCCCGGAATATTAAATCCACTGAAGCAGAACCTTGGAACAATTTATAGCGGGTTTCTAGGTGCTTAGTAGCCACAGTGCTTTTCTTGTTTATGGTCCATAGTTTCCTCAGCCATACTCTGTAATTTCCTTACTAAGGTCTTACTCTCAGGTCTGCATATATTTACATGTTTTATTCTGTAAGCTTTTAAGCAGCAAATTATACAAAATAGAGGTGAGACCTTTGCTAGTTGAGTCTTCCTTTTATTGTTCCATTGTGGTTGTGTCTGGAAAATAAATAAGTTAAGAACTTGAACTGACATAAAATAAATGACAGTTCAGGTTCCATAGGTTCATGTTTATGACATGATTGGCCCACAGCCATTGCAGCTATTTTGTAGTCTACAAGATGTCCTTGATTTGCTCTTCCACCAGTATGGTAACAAGCACATATAATCTTTGCATACGTTCGTAACAGGCTTTGAGCCTCCTCTTCTACCTGATTTTATATATTCAGCATTTACACTGTTCTTCACAGAACTCTCTCAGCTCCTTTAAATAATCCTTAAATTTTCATCTATATTGTTTTCATTTTTCAACCAAGTTGAAAGTCATATGAATGAATATAAAGAGGATATAAAGAGAAATATGAATGAAAAATGAATATAAAAAGAAAAGCAAGAAAATATGATAAACCAAGACACTTGTGAAATCATAGGATTAACAAAGACTTGCATTCATAGAAAGGGAGAAATTTTTCTTCCAACAATAGACAAATTATGGTAATCCAAGCACAGTTACCCTTCATGTTTTCTGATTTCTAAAAACACCCTCATCTACTTCCTTTTGAGAGAAACTACGCCAAAAAGCCATATGATAGCAGCAATAGTGGGACTTTGAGTGCATCCATACCAGTCCTGTTACATCTCTCATCTGCTTTGGACACACTGATCATGAGATTTTTTTTTCTCTCTTTTTTATAGATCTCACAGAAATAGCCTTAGTGTCAGTGACGTGACGCCATTTCTTCCTCACTGGGCATATATTGGAGCATGTATTGGAGCCTAATGAAGAAATGTTATTGGTTTTTTCCTTCAAGGCACATCATATAGACTTCCAAGGGCTCTCATTTTGTTTACATTCTTTCTAAGGAGCAGAAACAGCTGAAATTTCAGTGTGGTGATGGCTCCATATTTACAGCTCTATTGCACCTGACCTTGCTAGGGCTACAAAATGGGCAAGAAGCTTTTGTAAAAAGGGAACACATGAATGAGAGCCAGCTGGAGTTCAGTAGAAAGAGTTTGAGACAAGTTCAACCAAATGAGAAAGTAATAGCAATTTTATAACGGGAATGATCATCTGTTTATCAGCTCACATGGTAACACAGTTGTTGGATTCTTGGTGGCTGATCCACTGTCAAATATCCTTGTCCAGGTACTCTTTATTTCTTAATCTTGTCTGAGCAATGACATCCATTTCTTCCTGGTACAGATATGATTACTTACTCCGTGTTTCTGCTGATTTCTCTGGTGCATCGTATGTTGAGCTGCTCTTTATCTTGAAACAGCAAAAGATTGTAGCTCACAAGTAGAATACCTCTGAGAGCAACCTTTTGCCTAATTTTCTCTGAGCTACAGTGGCTTCCTAATTTCTAGCTAGAACTTCAACATCAGTTTTGATCCAATGGGATGATGCAGTCAGGCATGATGGAATGAAGTGTCAAAATCCCACTGAAATTCAGTATGATTTAACTTTTTTTGCTAAACTCCTTTCAATTCCTCTGAAAAATCTCAACCAGAAGAACTTAAACAGGGACCAGGCTATATGGTTTAATATTCAGGATAGATTGTAAATATTTTTTCCTACTTTTAGCAAACTGAGAATGAGGCTTGTAGCGTTACCATCAGTTACTGATTACGTGCTTTCTTCTTCTGAAAATTCCCAAGTACTTAGAATTGTATCTCCATGCAAAAATTCAGGAGGGTAAAGGTCATTTTGCTTTTCTGATTAAAAATTTAATTTACTTTGTGTTGATGTAAATACGGGATATTGTAAAAACAAATTAATTTTGTTCTTTCCATCTGCATTCAAAATTAATATTTAGTGCAAATTTCCTACTTCATTTTCAGATAATCAAAATACACAAAGCTTGTAAGATTATATCACCACTTCTTCTCTCAAAGAAATTTTTCTAATTATGTGAGAAATGAATCTATATTAACCTTCAAAAGCTACTATTCTTAGGTGAATGGCATCAGAAACTTGAGCATTCACAAGGTAGCATTATGATTGGCCTGAAAGCACATAACCAGAATATGCTGAGCTTTTGAGGATGTCCAGGTAGTGGATTACTTTAAACTTTCCTAGTGCACAGAAGCCAGTAAGGTAGGTTTTATGGAATCCTATCAAGATATTTATGGAATCATATCAACAGCCATAACGAGCATTGGCAACTGGCAAGCATGCTGCCTTTGGGCTGTAATCCAGAGAGCATGTAGTTTCAGTAAGCAAGAAGTGGGATTGCTATTTGGTGTCCAAGTGAAAAACAAATGGGGATGAAGAGGTGTCTGGATGAGATACATCTAATTATGCAGTATAAGGCTTGGGCAGTAGAGATATGATAGCTAGAGAGAGACAGATAGACACACACACAGCATACTGAACAAGAGATCAGACTCTAGAAACACCTTCACAATCTTCAGGGCTAAACTTTATTTTCTTGAAGCTGGACAGATAGTTTGGAGGGAGCTAAAGTTTTACTCAGCATTAAAAGCTTGAGATTTTAGCTCCACGAAAGTCAGGAAAAGTTTGACTTAGAAGCAGAGGTAGTCAGGAAATTCAAAGTCAAGTAATGATTCCACCTTTCAAAATGCTGGGAGTGAAAGATGACAAAAAGGCTTCTGGAAATTTTTATAATTGCTGCAAAAGAACATAGAATATTTAAAATTATTATTAAAAGAAAGCAAGTCACTCCCACACAAAACAAGGAAGCTGTTTCTGTACTGACACTTAAAAAGTCAAAATTTAGCCCTTTGCTTGGAAATTACTGTCTCTGAAATCTTGCATCATGGGTTCCCAGTCAGAGAGATGAGCTCTCAAGGATAGTTTTTATTTTACTAACTGCTGCTTAGTCTATCACTTATAAGCTGATCACTCAGTTTCTTTAAATAATATACTTAATTCCTTTACTGAGTAGGCTTAGTACTTACAATGGCATAGATATCTGAACTCGTTAAGTCACGGCATCTGTGGATAACATTTGCCAGTATTTTCTGACTCTTACATAAGTATGTCAATAAATTTTGTATTTGAGCAAGGCCTTCCCTCTTCCTTCATCTAGAGTAAACTTAAAGGATCGTAATAATATAAAATATCAGTGTGTTTTGGGGTAAGTGCAAAATTAACAAGTCAGCTCACAATACACAAGCATTGATGAAAGCTGTGAGATCAACTATATAAAACACATTTGACAGTTCCTTAATGACAGATTCCAATGAAGATTCTGGCTTCAGCTTGTTAGCTAGAGATACTCAACAAGGATGCCCTTGTTGTTTCCCATCAAGAGACAGGCAACTTTTTGGATCAAATTTGCATTTACAAAAAGAAAATTTCTCACTGGACTCATGGTGATTTAAAAAAGTATTTTATCAATATCACAATGATTTTCAGGTACTCTTTGAGGTATTCTTTTTTGTTGCTTTTAGAGCAACTGATGAATCAATACAAATAAAATATAGTAGATTATATAATGGGAAAAAGATTTTGTGATAATTTTTTATATTAATGTTTGAAGACACAAAATGGATGCTCGGAAAGTATGAGGGATTTGAAGTCACTGAAGGCAAAAGTTATTTGTTTTTCAAAGATTATGTGGTTGTTTAAGTATAAGCTTTCACAGTCAGCATACCTCAATACTTCAACTGGAAATATTTGGCATTTTTAAAAGAAGAAAATGTAATATACTCACACTGTTTCAGTCAACATATTTTAAAACACAATACAGAAAAGTCCCCCTTTTTTTTTTTACAAGATTGCAAGGTATCTTGCACGTGCTTCCTCTGTAATTTGGTTTAAAAGTAGGAAAAGGAACTCATTTGATTCACTGAATTTTCAGACATCATGTAATTAGTACGACTTATTGCCATTTGAGTAACAATCTAAATGCCAAGCAGGACAAAACTGACAGCAATTCCAGTAAAAGCCGAAACACTAGCCAAAATGTTCTAGTCCCTAGCTACTTATAGTTTATTCTTTGGAATACCTGAATAATGAATGTGATGTATGGAACAGAACCAGTTTTGTCCTAGTGCACATTCTGCCCTCTGATATTAAAAGAAAAAAAAAAAAAAACTTTGCAAAATGCATTGGTGCGGGGTTACTTCCTGCCCTGTAGTGAAGTTCTATATGTGACAATTCTTATTTTGCAGAACTTATAAATGCTCCTTTTCAAATTCATAGGTAATGTTGAACTATATCAGATAAAATAGCCCAAATATTTGTTAAGAAGATGCATTTCTGG
>VWZV01008882.1:208785-233776 GCA_013397155.1 Irena cyanogastra
AGGATAGTTGAATGCAAAAGAAGTGTTTACTGACAAAAATAAACAAAACATGCTTATTCACATGAAATAATGCAATCTCTGAAATACCGTGTTGTTGTGTAACCACCAAAAGACATGCCTCAGATTTTTAACTCTGTACTTCAAGTACAAAAAAGGCCTAGGAATAATCTGAAAGGTGCTCCCCCTGCCCTTCTGTATTTGCCCTCACTTATTTTGTTTCTCTCCAAAAGCAACAGAACATTGCATTTCAATCTGCTTGAAAATCTGGCACGATATGAAAAGGGAAAGAGAATGTAAAGGCACCTGATTAGTAGAGCAGATGGACTTGTTTGAAGCAAGGGGCAATTGAACTCTATTGAATATATTTCTTTTAGCCTTTTATGTTGCTCTTCCTGAAGACCTTAGCCAGAGGATAATTAAACTTAAGGAATTAAGAAGCTACATAAGACACCACTTACTGGTAGATGATGAATCCACAGGAAGCCTTGTCCCAAACCAGCTCGGTTACCTGTGTCTCTTACCTTTGATATCTGCATCTGCAGAAGGAGAGAATTTATGGAGGTTAAAATATAGGTGTTCCCTCACATAATGACTATACATGACTGTAAAAGTCCGCCTGAGGATTTATCTACTACTTCTGGATAATTATTTTGGTAATCATCCATAAGAACATGATAACTTTTTAGCATCGATATAGAATATAGATTTCTATTCAGTTCAACACGCTCCAAGACCTGCTAAGTGAAATTAATTTGACTGCTCTCAGCCATTTGTTAGATTTGTCTCATGCCTAATCTATTTAATGATGAAAATCTGGTGAATGTTGTTATTGACATTTAAATATCTGTATGTGTGTAAGTTAAAAGGAGACTCAGTGATAATGTCCTTTGAATTAAACAAATTTATCCACCACCAGCTGTATTTTGGTCAATCTAAACATCAACACATGCATAGAGCCACTGGAACAAAGGGAGAAGCAGCAGTAAAATATTGAGGTCTTCATATGACAACACTTTAAAAGAACTTTCAGGGTCTTCTTGCAATTTTGATTATGACTTCAGCTTATCTCGTTTATTGAAACACAGTGAGACTGAAAGCCTGAAGATCTAAAGAGTTTTTAATTAATATGTTGTACCAGTAGCTGCTGTGAAATGGAATGCAGCATATTCATAATTGTAAATAGCTGATTTAATTTATAGCATAATGTTAGGTATTTGGGTATTTCTGTCATACTGTTACTGTTCTTTGCTGTGCTGACTGCAAAATATAATAACTTCTAAGCAGTGTGTAAAACAAAGTGCTCAATTCACTTTATTAAAATATCCAATAATAATTGATTTAAAGGCAATAAAATGTGTTCATTAGAGGGTTTATATTCAAGAAATATTGAAAGTATACCTAAAGCTGTCACTTTTATTGTGAATGAACAGGATAATATAATTTGAAAAGAGTGTGATCATACTAAAGATTTGTCCTGCAGCATTATCTGATAGCTCGTAAAGTGCTGAAATTTAATATGATGCTTTCAGTCAGTTTAATTGAAATTTAATTGCCACTTTGGGCAGAAGGTTTAGATCTGATCAATAAAATATTAAAGATTTTGTGCTTTCACTTGGAACGATTTCTTAGCCAATGCATCAAGTTTAACCCATGTTTTAGGAAATATTTGTTTGTTGTAATTCACATAATGTTCAATATCACTTGCTAATCTTAATGTGTTAATACACTGCACAGATAAATAGTGGAAATAATAAAGCTATAGTTGATCCATTTAATTACAACAAGATGAAAGAAATAACGGTCACCTTCAGATTCATGAGAAAGGCATTAATGTAAAAGAGCTATAAATATTTTGAAATGTCAAATCTCAGAAAGACAGAGTCCAACACGAGCCTAGCTGTAAATCAGGCACACGGAAGGACCTTGAAAAAAAGATGGTTCTTTGGTATTTTAGAAATAATTACTAATACAAAAAGGATAATGATGAACCTATAAATTACATTAAAAAGGACCATTAGAGGAGGATTAGTTTATAAAGCTGAGAGATGGTTCCTGAAAATTATCTTGGTAGTTATTTCTTCTTTTCCTTTCATATTATTCACAAACCCCAAAATTATCTGATTAATGATAAACTAATTGATTGCTACTTTGCAATTCAAATGCAGTAGCCAACTTTGAGTCTCCTTTTACGGTAATCTATACTGTCTTCATTTTTATTCTTTTTTTTTATTTTGTGTGTGTGTGTGTCAGCGTAAAAGGTATTTTTGTACGTATACAAAGGGTATATTTGTCTAAGCAATGCTGCTACAAAGTCCATCTGTGCAGTTTGCTCAGGCCCCTGAAAGCCAGCTCTACATGCCTGAAGAGAGTCTGGTGGTCCTGCTTATCCATCCTTTGCCCAACTAGGCACTCCTGCAATACCTTGGGGAGAGCGGACAGAGATAGAGGTGGCTGAAATGCCACTCTCTTAATTTCCTTGAGGTCTTCAAAATGCTCTTTTAACCTAAAGGCCCCAGAGCATCTTATCAGGACTGCAGTTTCCTGCTCAAGATGATATCATATTCAGTGGCCACCATCTATAAGAGTTTTCATCCTTTCAAATAATAAGCACTGCATGAAATAGAAATCTCTGAGCTCAGGTCTGATGTGCCAGAAGTTGAGTAAGAGGCAGGCTGAAGATCTGAGAAACAGAAAACTCTCCCATAGGCATATAATAAATGCTGTGATGGCAATTTCGTTGCAAGTTACTGCTTATTTGAATAAACTGTAATTCCTAGAATGTTATTTTTTACTTAAGATTGATTCAGGTGTGCATGGGGCAGAGGACAGCACTCGACAGCACGGAAAACAGCTGATTTATATTGTTGCTGGTGACAGAAGCACAGCAGAATCACCTTTTCAGCCTGACGTCAATGGCATCTCTAGTGCTCCATGGCAGGATCACAAGGAAAGATGAAAAAGTATAGTCATTCTCACTTCCTATCTCACAGCACTCAACCATTATCTGGAGAATTGATGAAATAGCCAATTCAAAACCCTCTGAAGACTGCATTGGGCTGTTTCCCCTTCTGTGAGATTTCTTGCAGGAAAGGATTTGCAAATGCAGCTCCCTAAAGATCATTAACTTCTGCTGGCTACGGCATGTCTCTGCCATTGTGAGGGGCAGTGTGAGTGTTCAGTGCTGAGATTATTTTAGGTCTTTGGGAACTTGATTAGCAAGCAAAACCAAATATCCAATAATCCGACAATTAATACAATTCACAGCCACATGCCTACTAAAACGGAACATTTTTGCCTTCAAACACAATTTCAGGCCTGTTGTAATAAAATTATCAATTTTAGCTGAAAAACTTGAATAACACCAGAGGCAAGAATCTTGGGAGAACAAAATGGATGATGGATGGTTAGAATTGGAAGCAGAAAACAGGAACAACATGAAACTTCTACCCTTGCAGGGTAGAAGTTCCTCTATGCAGTTCTTCATCCGCAGCATAGGAAGATGAAACCTTTTCACCAACCCTTCTGTCTAATTGTGGTTGTTGGAAGACTGGATAAAATCATATTCTCACAGACTGTGCAAGATGCTAGGTGTTGGTTTTGTGGTAGAATTTTAAGAATAGTTAGATACCAATTTTCCAATATTTTTTCAAGTTCTCCAGGACACATTAGTCTTGAAATATTTATTTGGAATCTAGAGTTACTTTCCAAGGCTGCTGAAGAATACTGAAGGGGAGAATGAAGCAGTAATTCCATGTGTTACTTGCTATTAGAGCTCTAAGCAGAAAAACTGACACTTCTCCTCACCAAAGCAGCAAAATAACACAAGTTCCTTTTCTATAGTACTGAGAGAAAACATGGTTAAAATGCCTGATAGATTTATCTCTTCAAAACACCACATTTCTTTCTTAGTTCTCTGTAAATAACTTTAATTTCATTGAAAAAATAAAAATAGTTTTCTTAAGCCTCTCTTGATCAAAATTCAAGCATAATCTCCCCAAAATCTTTACTACAGAATCTCCAAAATTTTCCAAGGACCAGACATGGATTTGCTTTGGATTACTAGAAAGATAAAATCTAACTCTGACATTCTGTTCAAATATTTATTTGGATTTGGATTTTCAACCTCCCAAAATGCTTGCATTAACCCTAGTGTTTTTTGTTTACTCCTTCTAATAAGTGCTCTGTTTTAGCTCAAATTTTATTTATGGTCTCTTTTTCAGATTAAATCACAGTCCTTAATGGATTTAAATCCTGTCCTTTGAAAACAACATTTTGTATACACTCAAGTAGCATTATATTTTAAACAAAAGCGATTTTTTCATTTGTTCCTTAACTTCCTCAAATTCTCAGTTCAAGGGTACATTTTTCATCTGGAAGATACTAAAATTGGTGTCACCTTTCTTCTGCATTGACAGTAGAGGATTAAAATGGTTGCACTGAACCGTCTTGTATTTTCTCGTCTTCTAATTTATCACAACCAGATATTCCATGGGAAGTTAAGGTGGAGGGAGAGAGGGGAGGAAAGATGCCCAGCTGATAGACAGCAGCTCTACCTTGCAGAAGATTCATTCCACTGCACATTTTGAATCTGCTGACAAGAAACTTGCAGCACAAGTAATCAGAGCCTTCACAAGATTGATTTTGTCCCCTGCTGGTATATGGCATATAGGGGAAAAAGGTTCTCATCTCTCAGTCTAATCTTAACTATTTAGAAGCCATCACTGCAGGATTACAAATCATCTCAATACCTTTCTTGTGTTACTTAGTTATTTATTAGAAGTCCAGCAAATTAGTCAGGTAACATTATATAGTGTTCTAGTCCTGAAGCTCTTATTCAGCGTGCTGCTGGATTATTCCCTTAATTTACAAATGCTAGTAAATCTGTGAAGTAAACAATATTGCACAGTGCTGAGTGTAAATATTTAACAAATTTTCTTTTTTTTTTTTTTTCTAAATGCAGAGAAGACTTAGGAAACTATATATAAATACACAGTTCACTTTTCAAAGTGACTCAAACAAAATTGCAGGTGTGTTCCATCCTAGGTTTGTAAGAAATGCTTAAAGTCAACTTGTCATAGAAACTTAATCGAATCGACTACCTATTCAGCTCTGGAAGGGAAGATGTAGGAAAAAAAAAGGAGAAGCATGAGATTTATCTGATGTTTCATTGATGTATGGTTATATAAAATCTTAAGTAATACAGATAATGTCACACAATATTGCAACATATATTTTCAGCTGAACATTATAAGACAATAAGGCATAAATGGAAATTAAAGGAAAAAAATCTGATAGGTTGTCAGGGAACACTTTTTCATTCAAAGAATCATAAACATATGGAATGGTGTGTCAGGCAAAGTTTCTGAGATGAGAAGGGAGTAATTACAAAATAGATTTATATCCTGAGGAATAAAGTACAGACAATGGAAAAAAGCTTCAAGTAAAATGATTTTTAACCCTCACTAGAAAAAATGTTCATGATAATCATATTTAATAGGTTACATCTAATTTTCTGAAGTTTACCTTTTATTCTTTGGTCAGTAATGGAATATAAATAGACATATGTAAATCATCCACTCATGCTCAGATCTACCGTGTACTTTTAATATGTATCAGTATATCAAAATGCAAACACAGAAAATTAGATACATTCTGTTGCTCTGTCCCTACTGAAATAAATTACTTGTTGATGTGAAGATATTAGATTCTCAAAGTATACAAATTTTTGATATTAGAAAATATGGCACTCAGAGTGACTCTTCTGTAGTGATGTGTAAAAATAAATAATCTCAATAGATAAATGCATTAAAAGGCAGCCCCCAGGGCAAATAAAAGCAGCAAACATATTTTCATGTGTGAAAAAAGTAATTAGAGAAAAAGTGATAGAAAACTGCAAACCAGGACGTTTTCCCATTGTTGTTCCAAAGCAGAGTGGGTGGGAAGGATGTCATTCAGCCTTTAATCCACTTTAAGGGATTCAGGCAGGAGAAAAAGCCTTTGTAGAACATTTATAGTCCTGTCTCAACAGAAAGAGTGGGTTCACAGATTCCACATTCCTTTATAATGTCCCAATATATATACAAGTTACATTGACAAATTAAATAAACTATATTTACATTAAGGCTCCAAAGAGCAATGGAAAGACATGAGTTTAACTTAATTAGAAAAGAAGCCTAATTATAACTCACATACTTAACTGGTATGTGAATTATACCACAGTCATTCCACTACTTCAGCTTTTCTTCCTTAGTCAGAAAATCAGAAAGTAGCAAGAGTATAATATCTAAGAGAAAAGAAAATGTGCATGTCTAGATCTCTTGCAAAATATATCCAAACTCCTATAATTTTTTATAAGCTTTTCTGGCCAGAAATATATGTTTATATGATACACAGCTGCTGTGCAATGAGGCTGCATCTTCCTGCATTTTGGATGTGGAAGATCTATCACCAAAGTGCTGCACCAATGGCTGGTGGTGCCAAAGGGATGGTAATGGCAAGACAATTGTCTTGTCAATGTAGAATTTTCCTACAACATTGTACAGTGAGTATAGCCTACCCAAACCATCACACGTGGCCATTTTTCTCTGGGACACAGCCACACTCATTGGAATTATCCTTTGCCCAGAAATTCTAGCCAAATAGATAACTTTGTCATTTTCTAGCTAAAACATTTCTCTGGGTGAAATATAGGAATAGAAAGAATACCAGACATTCAATAGTTCTGTTCTAAATAATTTCATGTCCTGAGGATGAAACAAGGTGAGTTCTAATAGAAGACTATATGTCATGGCCCTTGAGAAGGAAAATATTCCTTTCATACTTCTGAGAGGAAAAAAATTGTCCAGTAAGGCAAGTTAAATCATGCTAATGAGTAAAACCCTATGGTCAGAGCTAAGAAAAGTTATATTTAACAAAGACAGCATGAACACTGTCTGTATCTATCACTAGGAGATCATCAATCATAGCTATACCATAACTGCAACAAAATCCATGCTTAAAACAACATGGCAGGAATCAACGGCACCTATATTATCAAAATGTGACCAAACGTACTTCAACGTTACCTCTCAAATACATCCAGCAGAACAGGAGACATATTTCAGCACTGCTTTTTTGCAAGTAGTAAAGGGCAGGCATCCAGGGCTCTTTTCATTAAGAAAGAGAATGAAACCAAACCAAGGAAGCAACTCAGTTCAAGCCTGTCTTGATTTTGCTTCACTTTGTCAGTGCAGATGGAAGAATTAAAAAAAGGAAAGAAATAAAAGAAAATGGATGTGAAATGCCTTGCAGGAAGAAAATATTAGCACTACAATCTAGTCAAGCAAGTCACATTCACCACAGTCTTCCATCTGAATGGCTCTGCTGGACAAGAAGTTGCCTTGTCTGTAGCAGAACAGTCTTTTCACTTTCAGTCATTGGTTGGGAGGTAAAATTTGCTAGGCAGCAATCCAACATTTTACATCAGTAGAAATTAAGAATATGTAGTGTCTTTAAAATGTTACCCATAATCAATATTTTTAAAAGTTACTAATGCCTTTCTTGCATTTTTTACAAACACACTTATATCATAAAGGTTGGTTTTAAGTTTGCCATGAATATGCCACTTGATACTTAACATAAAAAAATCTGTTACCTTAACTGAAAATAAAAATTATGAGAATAGCAATATAAAGTGTAAATGAAATATTTGGAAAACGGGTGATAAGGCAGAGCACGACTACAAAAATGGTCCAATAAGACTACACATGGCTGCTAGTAAATGTGGAAAGAAGATGAGATTATGTGAATTTTGCCATAAGTAGAAGTGTCTGCTTCAGATGGAAAGCTATGAGGCTAAATTTAGAGGAGATTTAATTCCACATTTAACCAAAGAAAAGACAGCAATATTTACAGGATTAAAAGCTGGAGAGCTGAAAGTTTTGAGTGGGTGAGAGATGAGGCCCCTCACAGTTCTAGGAGTGATAGAGGTCATTCCCATATTTTAAATAAAATGAACAGAAAAAAATGTGAGTCATGCAGAAATTGGGAAACAGAAATAAGAGCCCAGGATCTAAATTTTTGTTAAGGGAGCTAAACTACAAATGATGCCAAAAGGACATCATGGACATCCCATTATCTTTGCCAGTCTCTAATATGAAACTGATGTCTTGGTTTTGGTTTCTTTGGAAAGGATATAGTCAAATCCCTCTCTTACTATCACTGTTTCCTTACATTTTTGGAAAATGATACCAAAATGCATACATTACTAATTTTTATTCCTTTAGAAGGCCTTTCTATCTTGGGGATCCCAAAGGAATGGTAATTTTCATATGTAAATGTAGAACTTGCATATTGTCACTGCTAGTTACAATTTGCTCCAGGTCATACTTATTACTGGGAGCTAAAATCTCAAACATGTCTGTGAAAAAATATTTGGAAATCCTGTTTTGGTTTGACAGTGGAAAGTGCTTGAGTATACATCACAGAGCAGCCGTAACAATTGACTCTGCCTGCACCTGTCCTGGCCCTCAGCTCTCTCAGTTACCTCAGATGATCAAACTGCCATCTTTCATGTGATTTCATGTAAAGTAATACAAGAATATTTTCAGGAGAAACATCAAAGTAAGCTGTAAAAATTGTGTATTCAACACTGGAACATTTTGCGACACATAGGACCAAACCCCAGCATAATGAGGCAAGAAAGCAGGAGATTATCATGTAGGATGAAAGAGTAGTTAATTTAAGCCTCTTTTCACAGTAACTTCCACAGACAGAGTACTTTCATAGTATTTTCTTTTCTATTATTATCTCAAATTGGCCTCTAATTTTGCAGCTCTCATTAATATGAAGAGACCAGATTTTCACCAGCTTCTACATGGCTGCTTAACCAGTGCTCTACGTTCAGAATGAAAGATAGCAGGCATCAGTAAACATCATTGTGTAGAGTACTTAAACTGAAGGCAGAACTATGATGTGAATGGAGGCAAGGATTTAGCCCTAGCAAATAGTTTCATTGAAGAAAAAAAAAGTGATGAAACAAAACGATATTTATTCCTGGGTTGCAAAAAGAGGGCTGTTTGTGCCAAGCAAAATGAGTGCTTGAACAAGACATTTTCCGAATATAATGCATATGAATCACTTTGTACATGTTCCTTGATAACACACCTGTTCATGATGTTGTTAGTGTCACTCTAGGCATGTTATAGATTTACTGTATTACGTACAATGCAATTATTGATTTACATAAGTATTGCTATTTTTCCCCAAATGTAACAGATTTTAGCTTGAAAGGACTATAAACTGAGAGACTTGCTATAGTTTAAAATTGGCAGCTGGTAGGGACATGAATGCCAGGCAAAGTGAGTGTACAGGAGGTTCCTGCTGTTTCCTCAGGGAAGCGTCCCTGGGTGAGACATCTGCTGCTCAAACTTCACCACACATTTTTATCAGGTGACACTCTGTCAATACCTAATCCAAATTCTTTTATAAAGTGTTCTAATTAAATGAAAATATAATAACTTTCCATTTTCTCTTAAAAATGTCAAATCTACTTGATTCTCCCTCCCCCCAATGTTTTATTAATGAATGTATCTTTTCATTGGTATTGCAAATCTTATGAACAGTAACTTACTTTTCCATGCATATTCATAATTTTGTGGCATGAATCATAAAATTCAAACCCATACGTGCACATTCTGTTCAAAATACTTGTTCTGCATTCACTACATTATTATCTGAACTCTCAATTTATTTATCTTTACAACAACTCTTTTAAGTAAGGTACAATTGAAGCAGGTTCAATATGCGACTTAGCTAAAATTGCCATGTGTCCACACACAGACCCTTCTCCAATGCCTAATGCTGAGAGATTTGCTTCCCACAGTATGCTCCAGAGTCACACACGGGATTCCCTAAAGCATACGTGGGAGTTAGGCACCCTTCTTTTCCTCCATAGGCAGTGGCTCTGGAATTTTTTTCTGTATGGCAGCACCACTTCAGCAGAAGAGGTGAAAAATGTTCCCACCCAAAATAAGCTCTAACCAGGAGATTAAATAACTCTTGAGAGGTGGGAAATGAAAGGCTGAATTCCCTCAGGAAGAGAAGGAAATTAAATCTGTGTTTCACACGTCCCGACAATAGCCCTCATCAGTGGACTATCATATAAAGGGCACATATCCTCCCTGTATTTTAAAATAGCAGCTGCAGCTGCATTTGAGGAGGTTCACTCTTCTGTTTGCATGCCAGATGCACTCTCAGAACCAGATGAAATCTTCCAGTCATCTTAGGTGGATGGCCCTCTAATTTCTGTCTTTTAGCCAGGATCAAATACAAGCTGCTCAGTCCTAATAATTTGGAAACATCATAAAATCACATAAGCACCCAGAGAACCTTTAAAGCTAGAATGCTTATGTGCTGCAGGCATCTTGAGGGTTAAGAAGAAGCTAAGCAGGAGTTTTCAACAACACTGTTTTTGAATTAGTTGTCTCATCTTTGTGAGAACTGGGGAAGAAGACAGTGAACTAAGGTCGTGAAGGGAGTCTGGCAAGGCACAATACAAGATCCAGAAGTCTTAGGTTCAGCTGCTGAACTATTGTTTTATTTTAATTGCTAAACTATTAAAAATGTTTCTGTGGAAGAAGTATAGTTGCAAGAAGCAGTTGGTGATACATTTTACTCATTTTGGTGTATTTTAGAAACACCGTTAGCATAAATCTTCTAGTGTGATTTGCACTTCACTTAATTTTATAAATATATAGACAAGCCTCAGTCTGCACATCAGAACCAGGAATGTTTTTGTATCAAGAACCTCAAATGAGAAAATCTGTAAATGAGTTGGCTGTTTTCTCATCTGTTCTGTGCCCCTCTTGCTGCCCCTTCTGCTGTCTAAGAGGAAACTGCTTTTTTTTTTCCACTCTTCCAGGTTCTGTCTCACAACTGCTACTGCCTGACTGATGGATGGAGGGACACAGTGAAAAGAAACACAACCTTAAATTTGTAACAGTCAGCAAATAAGCATAGCATAGCAAAACATTTTAAAAGAGAAAGCTCAGAAGCTGAAATCAGAAAGTGATTTTACTCTATAAAAAATTTCTTTTTCTTATCATGTCAGTTCACTTTACAGAGCCATTTGCTTTAGCTTGTATTTTGGGCATACCTCAGTTACTCATCTGTAAGTCTTGCCTTGGATCTAGCCAAGGCCCTCTCTTCACTCTCTTATCATCTGCTCGGTTTGTTCTACGTAAGCCCTTCTCTATGTGCTTGCTATCCTTATTTTTGAAGATTTTTTTTTGCCCATGTCGCCTTCCAATTTCTTGAGTCGACTCACTCAGCCAACCTTTTCCAAGCCTTTTCTTAGTACACGCCTCACTACAGAATAGGAAGATCTATCACTAACACAAAAGCCAACATTTTCAGCTGTTGTTTATTAGAGTAGCTTTATTGACTTAATGGGCTAGCTGAGGATCTGATGCCTTCAATTAAAGAAAAAAAAAACCTTGCCCTCTGTTTTTTTTCTGAATGAGTTGTTTATAAATTATAAGCAATATCTGTTGAAAAAAACTTTCCATGAATCCTAATGGTAGATTTTAGATTATGAGTTTGATAGAATAGGAAAACATTGGATAATACAACAAAATACCCTCTTTTCTGATGAGCACTACAAAATAGATTATTACACATATTCCACTTGCTACCTCTTTGTACTTGGTGTTGAACTTACCTCTTTGGCACTTCTACTTCACTTCTAGTCACTTCCACGCCTGATTGCTGGCACATGTATGAGAGGAAGTGAATGAAGGCACAGGATTCTTATTATTTCTGCAACTGAAAAGCTTGGAAGCACTGACAGTGCAAAAGGATTGAATAATCTGTTCCATGTGCATGTGATTGGAGGCAAATCTCAGCTCAGATATGAAGATGGCGGAGAACAGTTTTACGGACCACACAACATGCAATACATGGCTGACTTCAGTTACCTCTAACCGCCTCAAGTTCTGAACTCTAATAGATGAGGTGGTTAATTCAAACATGCATTGATAATTTTATGCTGCTCGTTGGATTGAAGCAAGCAAGGAAAGATCCCCACATGTACAAAAGTCAAAATTAAATTGAAGTCAAATTCATTAACAACCTCATAATTAATGTAACATCAAAAACAAAAAATTGTTTTCTAGCCTTTGTGCAAATAGAGCTATTTTTTAGGTTGATAACTGGTATAGGAAAGGACAAATAACTCCCAGCTCTAAAGCTGATATTAAAGCTGCATCTTTAGTACTAATCAGACCATTTGCCCAAATTACTGGTAATAAGACAAAGGATAATGTTTTCTTATTGAAATTATTAATGTTTAGATGATAAATAGAATATCTGCTTCAATAATACAGGGCTTCATGGAATATTCAAATCCCATTCAAAATGGTATTTCTTGTTACATTAATATTAAATTATTTAATGATGATAATGTCACTTTTCTAGCTTAACATACAACTCCTCAACCAATAAAACACCCATGTGATCATTTTAAGAGTTAGATTACTTAACCTCAGGCTTATTAGGTGTTTGCAACACTATTCTTTTAGTACTGTTCTCAAGTAGATTATGTGGTTTTTATGAAACATACACCCACTCTCACCATCTGCTGGAAATTTATAAAAAGTATAAGAATGTTAAGGTATATTTCCTCCATTTATAAAAACTGTGAGAATTTAAATCAGGGACAAAAAAGATATCTTAAAACAGCTGTTTCTGTTCTGAGGATCTCTTTCATTTAGTAAGATGCAGATAACCATCGGAAGCTACAGTGCCACACAAGACTGACCCCAACCAACACTAAGTTAGATAGGGTTAGTGAAAGACATGACGGCCTTCCCAGCTGTGACCCTACTGCAGGGCAAAATCTGCCACTGGAAAAGATGTCAGCTCACTTCAAAGGAAGTGGAAGGTGCTTCCAACCAGAATGTCAGAATGGCAGAAGTTTGGAAATCATGTAGTCTAGCCCCCTGCTGAAAACTGGCTCAGCTAAAGCAGCTTGCTCAAGGCTTTGTGAAATTGAGCTTGAATGACTTCAAGGATGTAGACTCATGAGTTCTCCAGGCAATCTGTTCATTTGTTTGTTCAGTGTTTGGTCATCCTCACAGTAAAAGTGTTTAAATAGATTATCCTGTATTTCAGTTTGTGCCTGTTGCCTCTTTTTCTTTCACTAGATACCACTGAGAAAAGTATGGCTCCACATTCTTCATTCTCCCTCATCAAACAATTACATTGGTAAGATCTGCCTGTTGCACAAAGCCCTGACTTTTTCTTCTCCAGGCTAAACAGTTCCAGCTCACTTGTTGCTAATTTGATGCTCCTATCCCTTAATATCGTTGTGACTTTCTTCACTAGATTAGTGCCACTATGTTCATGTCTTGTTTGTACTGGGGAGCCAGAGCAGGCACTGCAGGCATTCCAGATTTCTCACCAATGACAAATGAAAGGTGAGGATCACCTCCATCAACACGATGACAAAGCCTTTCCCAATGCAGCCCAGGATACTTCCTGGTGACCTTCCTTGTCACAAAAATATATTTCTGGCTCATGGAGAGCTTGGTGTTCACAAGGGCCCCCAGAGGATTTTCTGCAAAACTTCCTTCTGGCCGATTGTCCCCCTGCCTGTACTGGTGCATGGGGTTATGGCCAAGGAGCAGAACTTTGCACTCCCATTGCTGAACTTCACAAGGCTCCTGCCAGCCATTTCTCTAGTCCCTTGGGGCTCCCCTGAAGAGCAGCACACCACTTTCCACCTCAAAACCTGCTCGAGGTTTGAGCACCTTTGCCCTATTGTCTAGGTAATTAATGAAGGTATTAAACATTATTGGCCCGAGTTCTGACCCTTGAGCATGTCCCTGGTGACTGTCCTCCTGCTGACCTTCAGAAGGCTGATCACACCTCTTCAAGCTCAGAAATAAGCCAGGTTTTGATCTATCTCACTGACCACTTCAGTCTGTCAATGAGGATGTTGTGGGAAACGGTGTCTAAAGCTGCACAGGAGCTGAGATAAACAACATTCACCACTCTCTGATCATTCACTGAGCAACCCATCCTTTCGTATATGGCTATTAGGTTGGTCAAGCATCTGTTCCCCTTCATAAACCCATTCTGACTACTCACCATCATCTTTGTCTTTAATAAGTTTGACAACAGCTTCCATGTGATTTGTTCCATGATCTTCCCATGGACTGAAGCAAGCCTGATCAGCCTGTAGCTCCCCACTAACCTCTGAGTTTTCATGAAAATAAGAGTGGCATTCCCTCCCTCCCCATATTCAGAAACCTCCACCAATTTTCCATAACCTTTCCAAGATAATCAGGAATTTCCTTGCATTTACATCAGTCAGCTCCCTTTGCACTCTTGTGTGCAACCCACCAGGATCCATAGACTTGAATACATCCAGCTTCTTGAAATGTTCCCCAACCTGATTCTCCTTTACAAAGAAGGAGAATTCATTTAGCCAGAATTCCATGGCATGGGATTCCCAGTAAGGAGAAGAGCTGAGAAAGCATTAAGTACCTCTGCCATGTCCTTTGTTGTCAGGTCCTCTTTCCCATTAAACAGCAAGCCCATATTTTAGCTTAGACTTAATTTTGCTGCTCTGGAACCTGAACAAATCTTTCTTGCTGCCCTTCACATCCCTCACAAAATTCAACTCCAAATGGGCTTTCACTTTCCTAATACTATCCCTATCCACATTCTCAGGGTCTATGCATTTCTCCTGTCCTCCTATCTTATAAGAGGCTCCTCCTCTTATATGATATCTCTCTGCATTCCATTTTTTTTCCAGGAGTTCCTTGTTAAATCATGCAGGTCTCTTAGTCTGTCAGCAAAGGTGCTTTCCCCCCAGTTTTGCAGGTGGTCCCATCTCTTCCTACTTGCATACAAACCCACCACCAACGTGCACCTCCTGCAGACAAGGGCATAAACTCTTCCTCTCCTTTCCCAGACCTGGAAATCTGCATCCCTTGGAGGTCTGAGTTGAGGCCTCTCCTGTGTCAGCACCAGCTGGTGCTTCATCATGAGAAAAAGCTCAAGCATCCTTTCAAGGACAGCTGACAGATGCTGACAGAACTTCTTTGGAGTGACCACCTCAAAGCAGCTACACATTCCTGACAACAGGCATCCTTAGTTTCTTCAAAGGACTCACAGGCATCATTTACTGGTTCCTGAAGATGCTTCCAGGAGAGCTACAAGACCAAGAAGAAGAGATAGAGAACTGCTGCACAATCTGCCTGTGTCTGTTGCCTGCCTCAGTCAGGTGTACTCCAGGTCATGAGATGTGCTTCCGCGTGCTGGGGTAAGAATGATTTGGTAAAACACCCCGACAATCAGGGGATCAGAGGAAGTGTGAAACACAGAAGTCTCTGCAGTTTCCTATGCAGTGTCTGAGCTGGTCCCTGAAGGAAAGGATGCTGTTATGCTTCCTGAATGGCAAAAAATGTAAGCAATGCCTCAAAAAGGGGGAGGCAGCTACAATGTAAAACGTTGACCTGGACAAATATTTCTTTGAGTTTGACAATATGAGTTTTGGTCTTAAAAATGGATAACAGGAAGTCTTAAGCATGAATGGTGGTTCTGAGTGTTTCATAAGGAAAGTGATCTGGCCAGTAACTGAGGATCTTGAGAGCTAAACTTGAATTGTGCTTGGGTACCAAGCCAAAGGAGAACCCCTCAAGATTTCTGTAAGAATTTATGTGCTGAAAAGTCCATTTCTAATATAATCTGAGCAGCTCAAGGTCTACATTTTTCATATATTAATTTACATTTATAAACTAAGTGGGCCTTTCCATTGGTTTACTGAGAACTGTTCCAATCCACTCAAAATACTCAATGAGCTGATCTCTAGACACTGCAATATTTAGTTTCCCAGCACATTTATCTCTTTAGCTCTCCTTTTCAGAGACACAGTTCTTCCTATATTTTTCCTGACCCTGAAAGCTGAATATTCATTTAATGTTTGTAAAAAATCTCGTCTTCCTTGACATTTCCAGGAGATCACTTATTATTTTTTCTATTCTCCCTCTCATTCATTCATATAAACACATACACTTCTCACACTTGTAAGATATTGCTCCTCCTCTTATGCAGCATGCATAGAACCTTAATTATCATATGAATACTTCACTATATGAGTAACATGTATTTTTAATATCAAAATCATGCCCTTCAGTTGTTCTGCTCATGCAACACAAAAAGGGATATTGAATTCAAAGGTCTCAGGAAAAAGAAAATGTACATACCATTTGTTTATTTAAAAATGTCTTTTCAATATGGACAAAGCAGTTCCAAACATTAATAATGAATATTTACCTAGAAAAATTTAAATGTAAGAACTCTATTGCCTGAAGGACAATATTAATAATAGTAGCCCATAACTTAGTTTCAGAAAATGCCTACTGTCTTGTCTCAGTATGTATGGAGCATAATTACACCACTGTTGGTCAAATTAGATCACTTCATTGGAGAATTTGTTAATATCCAAATGTTATTTTTTTCACATATGCAGCTAAGACTGATTTTAGGTATTTTTTTTCTCATTGAAGCCCTCCAGTAAAGACAGAGAATGATCCTAGTGATCCTCTAGATGTATTCTGATCTCTGTATGCTTGCTCTGCTGTAGAGGGTGGGAGCTGTGCATCTGTATCTTAGAAGAGAATATCATCCCCAGGCACTGTTTTTTAAAACCAAGCAGTAAATTTTCATCCCAGTTGGAAGCAGGATACATTTAACTTGTTAAAAAGATTGCTTACAGAAGCTGTTGGAAAGAGTAGGTAGTATTTATTTTAATTATTTATTCTTTCATTGATTTGAAAAGCGCTAATAAAAAAAGAGTTGTTTAAAAGCATGGGTTGCTTAGGACAAAAGTAATATTGACAAAATTTTTGCTGTTATTGAGATGTTTGAAGATAATTCGTTATTAGCTTGTGCAGTGTTATGACTCTTGACAGAATTTAAAACTATTATAGCTCAACCTCCATCTTCTTGATTTTGGAGTAATGCTTGCAGATTTGTTCTCTTTGTGTGTGAGAACACTTGGCTTAATGAGGTCCCCAATCATAAATTCTGGCAACTATTTATGCAGGTGATAATGTCCAAAACGTATGTGTACAGCTGCTTTTAAGAACACAAATGAAGGCCTTTCCTGCCTCACACCCTCAACATTTCATGCATTTTTGGAGGCCAGTATGCAAACCCTACGAAATTGAAGGGTAAAAAGCATCAGTTAGAGGAGAATGCTTAACTTCCTAGGGTATGTGTTATGTCAGCAGTGGGCATTTTAGAAAGGAACTGTCTCCTACAGAGACAGGAGTCACTTGCCCCTGTTTAGAGAAAAATTTCTATTTCTGTGTGGGACTCTGCTAAAAGCAAGAGATGGAGGAAGCATTTTCTTTTTCCTAGCCACGCTAAGCTTTTCAATTTATTTGAAAATAATTTTTTTGTTACTACTGAAATAGCTAGATACAATATATAACACCTCAGGTTTGGGAAAATGATTGAGGCATAAAATTCCAACTGTTTTTTGAATTTACCTCAGCTTTTTAAAATACTCAGGTAGTTTAATCTCTTTTTGTGACAGTTACCTTTTTCAGCATTCACGACCTTGTTCATGTTTTATACAATGTCAGATAGCAAATGTCAAGAGAAATTTAAAATTATACTTCATTTACTCTAGTTAAACATAAGGAAGCAAAAGCAATTACCAGAGCAAAATGATGGAATTAAAGATTCTTCCTGCAACCTAGTTAGGTATTTAGTGTTTGATGAGTGTTGCAAAAGATAAATATATTTTTCAGAGAGGACTGTATCAATCACGAATGAAAGCCACTGAACATGATTTAGATATCAAATACAGGATTTGCAAACAATTATCAATCTTAGACCGTAAGGCTGGAGTTAGATGAGAATATAATTTTCCTTTGTTCCTCAAAGGATGTTTTTTCTTTAAGTAGTAAATAATGTCTTATAAAGCAATTTTATATTTATTCCTTAAAATATTCTTAAACAAAAAGTGAAATTTTAAAGACATCCTGCAGGTGTTCTACAAAAGATAAATATATAGCCTCATATAAACAGACGAAATGCAATTTTACTATGAGGATAAAAATTTAATTAGCTTAGTCTAATTACAATCTTACTGCATGCTCGAAGTTGAAATCTAGTGGATTGGTGATTCATTTTGATTGATCATAAAAAGTGAGCATAGACATTGTTGTGGTGACTAGTCTAAACTTTATGCCATGTACATCTGTAATTTAATCTGTGATTCATACTATATGGCACATTACACATAAAAATCCCTTTGATTGTTAAATTTAAAGAACTTGAATTTATCTAAGCCTTACTTACAAATATCATATGGTCTATAGAAATGATTTATAAATTCAACGCTGTCATTGTTTTTACATGGCAAACTGTGGTAAGAATTAACTGTATGCAGTTCTGGTTTGCTGTGAGGCTTTAGCAGGACAAATTGTTGTGCCAACATGGGAAAAAACACTACAGAACAGCATCTCAGCACTGAAATTCCGAAAGAGTGGAATGATAGGGAGGAGAAAATTATTTTCTGAAGCTTTTTCCCTTCAGAGTATTTAATGCTATTTTTTACCAGTTTCTTTTGGTCTTCTGTTTCTTTGCAACTGACATTTGCAGGCAGAAGGAAGAACTGGTCCTAACCCTTGCTCTCTGCTGGTCTGTTCAGCTGCAATTCAACAAAAATCCACATTAATATGAAGAAATTCAGGGGACCTTGTCCCCAGTAAGGGTATTGCTCTTTGTATCACATTTTCTGGCTAGTACCCACTCCTACTACTCCACGGCGTGAGGAAGCAACCAGAGCCAAGTTTCCGCATAAGTCCCCGTTTACCCTTGTTGCCTGCCACCAGTGGTATATTTCATATTCAGAGAGACATGCTGCTCTCATGAAGCTGATCTCTAGGAGTCAACATGTTTTGACCCAGTTTGGGAAAGGATTTACATATTTAAGTTTTAATGTTACAATTCTTAAAAAAAAAATCAGAATAAGCTCTCTCTAGATGCTTCATGAAATTAAGAACAAGTAGTATACTGGTAAGAGTGAAGTTAGGTATTAAAGATATTTATAATATATTCAAGAAATATAGTACATGTATAATGACTTGGGTTTTTCTAGGTGTGGAATTAATATGCAAATATTTTTCAACTTCCACCTTTTCTTAATACATCTAAATTTATTTTATTTAAATAACAACCAGAGCAAAGACGTTCTTATAAATTTTGTTTGCTTGTATAGGGACACAGTTCTTCCTGTAGTTAGTTGTCACAACTACTTATGTCACTGAAGTCTATTCAAGTGTATAAGAGAATATCTCCACCTCTGAATATCTCTCAATTTTTAGATGTAATGAAAGTGAATTTCTTAATATTTAGAAAGATATAACTGCAGAGAAATGCAAGACCCTTTTGAAATAGTGTGATAGTTCTATTCTTACCTGTGTAACCAATTTTTCTTCTTTCAAGCTTTGAGATGTAATTTGGTTTCTAATGTTTTAACTTATGGTCCTCTTTTAAATCTAGTATTTGTTTTTCTATTAAAGACAGGAAAAATTGTCACCAGCTACTTACTTATACATATAGAATTATAAAAGTAAGGGAATAAAATTATAAAGTCAGAAAAACATGTCAGAGAAAAAAATTAGAAGTTCTGAGCTGTGTTAAATATACACAGCAGTATTATAAAAGTTGTGTCACTGATTAGAAAGTGCTTTGCAGCCACTACCATCTGCCTGTATTGTTGTTGTTCATAGGGGTTAGTATTTTTTTCTGGGTTCTAGCCAGCCCATTTGTGTTTAATAATCTGCTATCCTTTTATACTTTACTCAGCAATCATTCACATTCTGTGGCAATACCAGCAAAACTTTAAACAACTACTTCTCATGTTTAATTCATGCTGGGGTTATTCTCAAATGGTCTCAGAATGCACCCATTCACTACAGCCTTCTTAAAACAGCCTTTGGATATACAAACTTACAGAGTCTTTACTCATTTTCCCAGAAGGAAGCCTTCCACTGTACCGTATTTCCACTGCTCATAATGCAAATTAGGGAAAAAAGAAAAAAAAAAAGAGAGAGAGAGAGCAGGTTCCCATGCAGATGTTCTGCACCTCTTTTTCATGGCCTTCAAAATCAGTCCTCTAGCTAGCGCAAGTGAAATGTATATTTAAGACAGACAAAGCTGGGTTCTTTTATAAGAAATCAAACCTCACTATATCTCCCACTTCCTGTTCTTATACTAATATAAATCCACTGGTATAGATAAGTCTTTTCTGGTACCAGTAGAAATTTGGAAAAACTGCGGACTATTTTCTCTTCAACAGCAATTTGTTGTGTTTATTACAGTTAAGTAAAAATCTTCTCCTTCCTTTCCTGTTGCTAAATTCGATCATGCACAACAGATTATCAGATCAGGGTGTAAATTTTTTTTTTCCTGACTCACCTTTTTTTTTTTTTAATTGATGAAAATAAATAAATTGGAGTTTGGAACCTAATTCTTGTCCGTGGAATAGGAAAATTCCAAGGTGTTGTTTGTACAGGACATGCACTTCCTTGTATGGAGAACTATTTCCGTGGAAGCAAGCGCGGTACTGCAGAGGGCCTGACACTAGGAACCTCCGATAGAAAACAGTAGTGAAAGCTAAGATCCACTTTACGCTTTTAGCTTTGTGATTGTGATTGTTTTTAATAAAGTTGGAAAGATCACTATCCATGCAAACACTTTGAATATTTAGAATAACACATTAAGTTTTCTGTGTCTTTGGTATAAAACAGGCATATACATGAAAGACAAGTTAAACATCCCGTGAAACGATGGATTGCTAATATCAAGAATTCACGTGTGATTTGGGAGGTATTTTCATCTTCATGCACCTGAAATTGTAAAAGAAATTTCACCTTGAAAGTAAAGTAAACCTACAAAGCATATACATTTCAGTTACAGCCAGAAAAGCTTTACATTAAAATAGCTTTTTTCATTCGAGGATAAAACTGTCATGATACTTGCAAAATAACATCTATAGCTTATCTTAACTTTGTTTCATTTTGTTTCCTCTCTGTGATTGCTGATTATTGCTCTGTGTTTGAAACATAGAACTGTTGGGACAGCCAGTCTTCTTCTTTTATAGATTTTTAAAAAATCCTGAATTTGTTTGTAGACTTTAAAAATAACAAAAGAAATATTAAAATGTATAAAATAAACATTTAAACATAAACTGTAAATATAAATTGTAATAGCATATGTATAAAAATTGGAAAGAATGGAATGTCTGTTCTTCTTTCAAAAATCTTATGTTGTAGTAAAAGCACTGGTTACTTCTGAAATATAAGGTATTTATGTTGGTTAAAATTGTATTTACATTTATTTTTTTAGAAATACTTCTATGAAATAAAGCAATTTGAAATTATCGTAAAAGAGGGTTTAAAAGGATGGCAAATTAGAAGAAAATTGAAAAAATCTCTGAAGAGATAACTAGATCTGCAAATCTCAGGAGATACACCACTCTGGATGAAACTAGGGTGAATTTTTCATGCTGACAAATTATTTCATGTTCTGCCACAATGTCTCTTATACCTCCCTTGAAGCACTTGGAAGTCTTTGTGCTTAGAACCAGAACAATGAACTAAACCTAGTCTGTGCACCTGGTATTTCCAGCAAATACTTGAAGGTTCCTATGGATGGCCTTGTTTTAGAAACAGCTGCCACACAGCAAGGGCTCAGACCTGACAAAGTCATCGAAGCAGTTTTTATTAGGTGTATGCCTACTACAGTTTTCTGCCAGAACATTCTCACCACTGTTCCACCAGCAGCAGAAGCAAGAGATACAGATCCAGTATTTCCCTGCTAACAGCAATCTCGCTCTGAGCTATACTGTGGTTAAAGCAGGCTCTAGTAGAGATGCACTTAATAACATTGCAGCACTCTTTGCAGTGACGGTAAAGTTTTCCTGTATAGCTGTGGTGTACACAGGACCCATAGAACCGTGGAAAAAGAATGGGAAGGAATCTGTTTTTAGTGTCAGTACATTATGATATTCAAGACAATGCATCTAATTTAGGTATCACATACCGAGGTAATATTATTTTGATAATAAAATGATGTGTTTAATTCTAAAGAAATTATAGATTTACTGTCTTGTCCCTTTTATGACACAAATTAGGCACAGACCTAGTGGAAAAAGCAACATGCGATTGGAGTTTCAACCATGATAATTAGTGCAGTTCAAGTGTCTTGCTAGCTTTATGAAAGGGTTGTTTTTTCTTTTTTTCCTAAATAGATATGATTTCCTCTTAAGAAAAGACCCAACTATAAAATCCAAACAATGAAGAGCAGAAATCTGTAAACAAAAATTCTGTTGAAGAAATTTGTATTTGTTTGGTTTGTTTGTTTTACACTGAAAGCTCAAACCCTTTAGGAAATAATCAGGCAGGAAATGAGGACCAGGACAGCTATTAATCCTGGAGTTTACAACTGCAATGTAGCTCCCTGTTTTCTCTTCTGCACCTTATACCCAAGAGTTTTTGATCCTTGTGTCCTTCATATTGCCTTTGGGCAATGTGAAGCCGTGTGTTGGATGGGCAAATATTATCAAAAGACCTTCCTTTTTCAGTTTTTCAACCTAGTCTTAGAAATCCCCAGTAACATCTAAAAGGAATTCTTAATGGCCTTCTGCTGCCTGGGAAAACTTTTTTAGGAGTGTCAGTGACTTTGGTTGATTATCAGGATTTTCTTTTTAATGCAAATAAGAAAAGGAAAATCGTGATTCCCTCCCCCTCTTTCTCCCTTTTTTAACCACTTAATATGTCAGATAAAACAAAATGAAATTAAGCAGAACATGGGGTGGCATTTCTACAGCCTAGGGAGTTCCTCTTTGCCAAATATCATAAGCCATCTGCAATGAAAGAGAATCCATGGAGGATTTTTTTGGCAACTGAAAGTGAGAGTCACTTCATATCTTGATAAATTATAAGACTCACCTATTGTGTATGTCTGGTATCTCTTCTTCCTGAGGAGAATAAACTGGTGTTGCTCAGCTGAAGTTAGTGTTATAAGCTGAAGTCTGATAAACAAAAATCTTGCCCTTGATGCATGAACTTAAAACTAACTATAAGAGAAAGAAGAATTGAAAACCCGTCGTGATAAGAACGCATCAAAAATCAGAATTAATTGACGTAAGCATACCTAACTGTCACTTTCATATAACATAGTGACTCCAAGCTTCTGCTATTCTGTTAGAATGGCACACTAACCTGTGAGGAGTTGTCTTGGGGAACATAAACAATGAAGAGTTACAAAGGGCTGCTAACCCGTTGCCCCTTTATGATCAGTTTCTAGGAAGCTGTTTCTTGTCAGCTCACTGTTGACGCATTTCTGTTTTGCACAAAAATTTTCAATGGGCACCTTCTGCTACAGGTAAAATGCATCATGTTTACTACTTCATTCAGTCCTTCTGTGGCATTTATTCCATGCTCGTGTGAAAGTGTTCTCAGCATTGATAGGGAACAGTACATAGTATTGAAATTTACACCAGAAGAGACAATTGTATTTAAGTAGCTCTATACTTGAATTAACTAAATAAAAGCATTTGAATGTTATGGGCCAGTTTTTTAGCTGGTGTAAACTGGCTTCTGCTTCTCACCAGCCGAGCATCTGACTCATTGTGTTCAGTATGGTTAATGCAGCAGCAGGAAAATGCAGACTTGTATGTCAATTGAGAATAATTCAAGTGGATAGATGACTCAGAAGGACAATGCAACAGTCCTGTATAGCTATTAATAAGGCTCCTTCAGTTGATCATCTCTGAAAGAGGTAGAAACATGTTACTTTCGTGTGAAGAGCTCTTAACTCTTAACAGCCAAGAGCACTTCACATGAAATGTGAATGCATGTTGAATGTTTATTCTTTCATTAAATCCTTCTTTGCTATTATCAAATCAATGCATTGTTACAGGATTTCCTTTTACTTTCAGCTATTTCTAGATTTCAATACAAGTGTGATTTGTTGTTAGTACTTGACTAATGATACTATTGTTGGTGTATTAGTTTAATCTAAGCCTGTCACCTTGGTTTTCTGTTGTCACACACCCCATTCATTCGTCAGAGTCTTCAACGGATTGGGCAAAATAACAGATGTTGAAACTATCTCGCTACTGTTTTAAAATGTCTATGAGATGAATTATAATCTAGTGGAATCTCAGAAAATATTCATTCAAGGTGCTGCTCGTGCTTATCATTGTGAAATGCAAATAATGTTCTGAGCAATAAGAACTTCACAAATGTACAATAATTGTTTGTTTGAGAGGTTTTTGGGGGGCAAGGAGGTGTTTAAAATCAAAATAATGGCAGTCAGGGGTTTTAACTTGACCTTTAGATGGAGAAAATAATTGTTTTGCTTGGTTCCTGTGGATGTTGCTCTCTCTTAGACTGAAAAGCTGTGTAATTGAACTGAGATGCCAATTATTTTATATTTAAATATGTGACATTGTGCAAAATCCTACCCTTTATACAGCAGGCTTTTTAATTTCAGGTCATTACCTTTTAGCTACTGATTTTTATCCTTATGTTTGTAGCAGCAGTGGAATGCCACACATAGATGAAGTATGTTTATTTAAATACCAAAAACACAATAAGAGGCTTGAGTTCTTAAAAATTAAATACAAAGACAAAAGTCCCCAAACACTACTGTCTCCTTGCATTTCATATCATGCCTGACACACTGGGTCAGGTTTGAACCAGCAGGTGATGGAGCTCTATTTATACTGACTCCAGGGGCGCAAAAGACCAAACAGGGGTCCTCAGTATCTGCATTAATATGTGCAGCATTGTAAAATCTCTGATTGGTCTACTCCTGTACAGGTTTCCAACTACTGTTGCTCAATTACTGAACTGAAATTCAAGATCACAGGGGTAAGAGATAAACACTTTTCCATTAAGTATTGGGCAGTGTGCGGAGT